>CM031243.1:600569776-600769465 GCA_018340775.1 Taxus wallichiana var. yunnanensis | reverse complement strand
AAAAACAATGTAAAATCTAAAAATCTAAAAACATTTGAAAATCATCAAAAATCTAAAAACAAAGGTGAAAAATCCAAAAATCCAAAAACAGTGTAAAAATCCAAAAATCCAAAAACAGTGTCAAAATCTAAAAATCCAAAAACAATGTAAAAATCCAAAAATCCAAAAACATTTGAAAATCATCAAAAATCCAAAAATAGTGTAAAAATCCAAAAACAGTGTCAAAATCCAAAAATCTAAA
The DNA here is from genome assembly GCA_018340775.1 of Taxus wallichiana var. yunnanensis. Taxonomy (NCBI): domain Eukaryota; kingdom Viridiplantae; phylum Streptophyta; class Pinopsida; order Cupressales; family Taxaceae; genus Taxus; species Taxus wallichiana. Next base: position 600,769,224 of record CM031243.1, on the reverse strand, counting down.
AACAATGTAAAAATCTAAAAATCAAAAAACATTTGAAAATCATCAAAAATCCAAAAACAGTGTAAAAATCCAAAAATCCAAAAACAGTGTCAAAATCCAAAAATCCAAAAACAATGTAAAATCCAAAATCCAAAAACATTTGAAAATCATCAAAATCCAAAAGCACAAAAAATCCAAAATCCAAAACATTTGAAAATAAATCAAAAATCCAAACACGTTGTAAACATCATAAAAATTCAAAAACATTAGAAAATCTAAAAAATTATAAAATTCAAAAACAAACATTAGAAAATCAAAAAATCTAAAAACAAAAACATTAGAAAATATCCAAAATACAAAAACATTTGAATTTTTTTCAAAAGACCAAAAACATCCACAAAATTGTAAAAACTCAATAAGTAACACAATTCATCCTTTGAACTATTATCCCAAACGAATGGTCCAAATCCACCTTATGACTACCAATTTCAAACCACTTCTCCTCGCGTGAATCCTCACTTGGGAAAATCCGGCTCTCATTGTTTCCTTGTTTGAGGAGACTGACCCAATCCTTTGTACCTGCTGCAGGGGCACATCTAATCAATCATCACTGTGGAACACATTAGGGACATGTTCTTCGGTTCTTGTGTTGCATTATTAGTAATGGCAAATTATTAATTGCTTTCTTGTATCTTGATATATTATAGTGGGTATCTTGATTTTATATATCCTGGTGTTCTCTGTAATATTCTTATGTTATCTCGACGATTATGCGTAAATCGTCTTTCGGGCATCATACTTTCTTGATGGCCTCTCGTCATGCTCTCTTCCATTTGCATATCGTCTTTGGGGCATCAAACCTTTTTGATGGCCCCATCTCTATGCTATCACGCATATTACGATCTAGTCATCCTTTTCGATCTTTTATATCACGATGCATCCTGTTATGTGCTATATTAAAATTAAGATGCTTTTCGTCACGTGAGTATCTTCCTGCATGATCAACATCTTACTTTGCACCCCATCCATTCACCCATACTAATGCATTCTCCGGTTTGTGAATCCTACTTGATCACTCGTTGCAAGGTTTTCGAATGTTACTTGTCAAGTAGCATTCACTATCCAAAGAGCTCCTTCTCCCCACCATGATCACCATGTATTTGATCCATTCATTCTCACTTCTCATTTTTACTCCTCCGCCGCTTATACCCATATTACCCTTCTCACCATTCCTGTCCCCTCTCACCCATTGGTATTCTTTCCTTTCACCCATTTTCTTCCCCGCTTGACAATCTTACTTAATAACCCCTTCTATATGGAATCCTCAATGGAGGTTTACCCTCTCCCTAAGATCTTCCCACTGTAGAAGCTTCTTCACCACATGCCCTCTCATCAAATAACCATCACCACCAAACACATCTTCCAACTCCACCTCTTCTACTTCCCATTCCCGCATCATTACTCTCACCACATGGGCATCCCAATTAAGGATTCCCCTCACACTCTCCACCCTCCACTACATATATTCCTTCATCCATTCATGTTATACTCCTTTGTGTCCTTTCTTTCTTATTATCACCTCATCTCATATCATATACCACTTAGGCATACCTCACTCACTCTTTTCTCATCCTTCCCCAAATCCACCTTATGCCTGGTCATTCTACTTACACGCTCTCATAGTATGGAAAATTCACTTGAGGGTTCCCCTTCAGTCCATTTTGTCATACCCTATTCCCACCAACTCTAACATCATCCTTCTTCTTCCTCGCCAGGCGATCTTACTTAACCATTCCAGCCGCATGGCAATCTTACTTAATACTTCCACTTAAGGTTGATCTGCCCTGTGGCCTTCCCCCATCCCATCATATTTCGCCCATCTTATTTCTCCCACCTCTCATCGCGATCATCTTCTTCACCCTACCATTCCACCCCTATCCCCAATATCATTTTGTCTTTCTCTTTGCATATCATCCCTGTCGGTTGGGTGACCCTACGAAACTTCTCCAGCAGTATGACGATCTTACTTAAGAGATTCTCTTAAGCATGACATGTCATCTTACACTCGCCCATCACTCTCCAATCTCACCACCATATTTTCTCTTCATTCCCCATCATCACATCTTTTTCACCACCACTATCACCCTCCTCTCGCTTGAATCTTACTTAACCACTCACCCCGACATGGCGATCTCACTTAAGAGTCCCTCTTAAGGATGATCATCTGCCTCCTGCCTTTCCCCATCACTACCCACCCTTCATCCTTCATTTTTTCTTGGCATTCCCCATTATCACATCCTTTCACCTCCTTTTCGATTCTCACTGAAACACCACTTCTCCTTGACCATTTGTCATCTCCAGTTTTGCTCACATGGCAATCTTACTTAACCACTTCCGTCACATGACAATCTTATGTTAGGGTCCTCCCTACACTTAACTTGTCATCATGAACTTCTCCCCCGCCTCATTCTTATTTCACTTTATTGATCGTTTCTTCCACCTGGTATCTCCTATTACCCACTTTTTCCTCCTACTATTATCCTTTCTCCACATATCTTCTTACAACATACACCTCATCTCTTCCACCTACAATCACATTCTTTTCCCCCATTTTCCCCTCCTTGATCCATCATCCTTCATACCATTTCTTCCCATTCTTTTCATGTCTTGGTTCTTCATCCTCACCTCGTTCATCCTCATCACCCCCATCCTCTCCTCGCTTTCACTTCGTCCCAACTCCTCCCTCCCATCTTCTTCACTCTTTCCCTTCATCTTCTCACATTCCCCCCTACATTTCTACCCACACACATATTCACCATTACATTAATACTCCTATATCATTCTTTTCATCATCATCTTCTCTTCCCGCACTCATAATTGTCAACGGGTTTTCCCTAAAAATTATCAATCCGCATTCCGCACGACCTCATTCACTCCCTTGGACCTTCTAGAGTTTCCCTTCATTCCTTCCCTCCTCTAAGCCCACCACTCATTGTGCAACGGGTTTCCGTAACGTCCCTTTGTTGGCGTTACCCTTTCCATCCTCATTCGCTTTCTCTTTTTCTTCATTTTTTTTTCTTTCACCCTTCCCCACCACTCATTGTCAAGGGATTTCCCTAATGTCCCCTCATTGGCATTGCACTGCCTCTTCCCCATTCTCTTTTCTCTCCCTGATTTCCCTCCTCCCTTTCTTGTCACTTTTTACATCCCCCATTCTCTTTTCTCTCTCCTATTCTTTTCCTCTGTCTTCCTCTCAAATGACGTGATTACTTCAATCTTCTCCTCAGTATTTACGATTCTATCTTCCTTTCCTCTCCCTAATTTTCATGTTTCTTCTTACCACTTCCCTTTTCTCTACCACCCCTACCTTTTCGTTCATTCCGTATATGTTTCTCTTCCTTTCTCTCCTCTTTTTCACACTTTCCTCACCCCTCATAGTTTCTTTTTTCTCCGTTCTACTTCTTCTTTTGTCCTCTTTCCATTTCCCTCCATTTCACCCCCTACTCCCACCTCGTTTTCTCCTTCTTATTTATCCTTTCCAATTTCCTACTTTTCTTCACTCACTCATTTATTTCACTTCCACGTATCCCTCTTTACTATCTCTGTTGCTTCCTTCATTTTGCACATCTCTCTATTTCATCCCTTCACCCTCTACTCTATCATTTTCCTCTTTTTTACCTTGTTTGTCCTTCATCATTCCCTTCTTCCCTATCATCCCTCTCTCTTATTTCTACCTCTTTCATTCCTTTTTTTCCTCCCCTATCTCCCTTACTCTTCTCATAATCAACCCCCAACCCTATCCATTCCCTTTCTCTTTCCCACACACCCTCACACCTAGCATTCAAGGTCGATTGAATCCTTTCTCCACTCAATCGTGCGGTCATTCCAGTCTTCTTCCACTCCATTATAATCCTCTTCTCCACCGAATCCATTTCCTTTCTTTTCGAGAGTTCTGCGTATATATTTCATTCTCATGATCCTCTCGAGGGGCATCACCACATTCTATCCATAATCACATCTTCTCATGACATTTTTGTCTTGGAGGATACTTATGACATCCGTCACTCACCACTTTCTATTCTCCCCTAAAAACATTCGCTCTACCTTTTAAAAAGTAGATTGAATTCTTCCCCCATACCGTCTACTTTCTTTGAAAGGACACTACTTTCATAGTACCCTTCCAAAGAGGGGCAAATGTAGACACCCCAATTTCACATCTATCCTAAATCAATTAATTTCCCTTCCTCATTTCCCACAAAAATACACTTCGAATTAATCAAATATAATTTGATTAATTATCCATTTCAAAATCTAAAAATAATCTAATCCTCACCACATGTCATTATTCTCCATGTTTTTCCACTATTGAATTAAAAATTCAAATTCAAATCCTCACCCACCATTCGTGGTCCCCACTCACCTAAAATCCTCCATTTATGAATTAAAAATATAATTCAAATCCTCACCCATTCTTCGTGGTCCCCACTCACCTAATATTGCCCACATTTTCAAACCACCCACCTAATCTTGCCCACATTTTCAAACCACCCACTTAATCTTGCCCACATTTTCAAACCATGATTACTTAAATTAATCTAAGCTAATCACTCCCCCAGGCTATAAATACAACCTTACCTCCCCTCTAAACACACGGAGAATAAGCTTTCATGCCATATCTAAGTTCTTGCATCCTTTGAGCAAAGAACATCCTTTTTACTCCTAGTCCTAATGCCAAAATAGTCTCGTAATCTTTTTTCCATCCAAAGTGCAAAGTAAGAGGATCGTTGTTGTAGGAAGGTCTTGCTCCGTCTTGAAGAAAAGCACCTACATATCACAAAATTAGGGCTCAATCCAAGTTTCCTAGCCCATTCTAAGGTTTGCTACTTTTAACGCGAAGAAGGAGGTACGATTATTGGTATTTTATTTCCTTGTCGGTAGTGTATTTTTCTTAGCTTATGGCATGGGGAATCACACTTATCCCCCTTTCCAAAGACTATCATTTTTTTCTAAAGACGTCCTATCACACTTAACACTCTAAGATTCATGATTGATCTTTCTTAGCACTTTCAAACCATTTTGATACACATCTTGTATCTTCATTTCCCGATGACACACTTGTGTTCTTATGGTTCTTACATGACTATTAAGGGATCTCTTACAATAAGAACCCTGTTTCATCTTCGCATTACATGCTTCATCAACATCTCTATCTATTACATAATCACTCATACATACATACATTTATTATTATCTATCACTAGTCTCGCATATGACACAATATTTCATCAACTATCATGTCAACTATACACTATCAATTACACTTCATCATCTTCACATCTCACCTATTTGTCTATTCCAAACATCATTCATCGAATAACACACTCATCATCACACACTTGGGGGTATCACACTTACTCCCCCACACCTTTCAGCCTTATCAATTGTCATACATCTTACACACATCACATTTAGTCTTTTACATTCACCATACACATCTTTAAAAACTCCAATATCATCATTTCCTAATGACACACTCTCGTGTTATGGTTCACACTTGACTGTTGAGGGCATCCTATATACATGAACCTCACACATTGCACATTATACACACCACACATTCTCACACACTTGACCATATCACACATCTTACACTTGGAACATTTACAACACATATCCCTAGCATTGCTTAGTCACACTACACATTCACCATCTCACACACCATGTGTTATACACACACGACATCTCCTTCTCAGCTTCTATCACACACTAGGTACATTATTCACTATACACATTCACACTACATCTCTCTTACATCTACTTCTACATGTTACGGTCATTACCCTATGACACACTCTAGTCCCATGGTCCATACTCAACTACTGAGGGTATACATCTCAAATGGACCTCATCACATTCACACATTCAATCACTCACTCATTCACTCACACACTCTACACTTTGTGCTTTGATGATCACATATTTCTATTACACACATTTCAAACCATTTCCCAATGATGCACTCTCATTTACGGTTCATTCTTGACTGCTAGAGGGGGCATAAATAAATGAACCTCATTACATACATACACATCCACTCGGGGAACACTTCTCCTATCATTCACATTGCATTCCATTCCACCTCATCCACAACATACTGCATATCTTGGTTGCACTTAATGTTGCTTACATTTACTTGTTACATGTTCACATTATTACACATGCTAGATAGATATATTGTATGTCATTATCTTTATCATACATACATGCACGTTCACTTACTTTCTAGTTGTGATTGCAGATTATACATATCTATTACACGCAAGTAGTGTGGATGCTTGGCACAGTACCTATTACTAGTTCCATAAAGGCTCCTAGGGGCATCCACATTCATACATTACATGTGTTATTGTTTCATTTTGTTTCATAGCACACTACTTTATCTGATTATACATGCTTTGACATACTTTTATCTTTCTAACATGCTAATGGGTGCTTCATGTGCAACATTTGTTATGCAGGGGCTATTTGCTTGTATGGTTATTTGTTACATGTATGTCATTGTTTTATTTTTTGTATGCTCTTGTTTGTGGGATTTTCCATTTGTATTTTGTGCACACTTGTCTACTTACTTACCCAATACAAAATTTTGATTGTCTTGTGACATTGTGAGTTGTGTCCCATGTTTGCAACCCTCTTTTCATAGTCTACATTGTCTTCTTGTGTGTTTACATCAATCTTCTTATGTATTATCTTACACATTTCCCGCACTTGTCTTTTACATGCATGTTTTCTTGTCGACGCTTTTCTCCTAGCCACTTTTTTACATGTGCCTCGGTTTCTACCAAGCACATTCCCTCCCCCTGTAGGGCATAGTTTCAAAAGATAGTGATTAATGCTCTTTTGGGTTGCATACTCCTTCAATGACATCACATGCACCCAAAACGAGGGGGGAATCAATTGGGTGAATCAATCACCCCATACAGAGTTATACACAATACTGGTTACAACATAGTTGTCGATTCTGAACAGGGCTCATAATCAAACTTGGGTCATTAGCACATCAATGTCCTTCCTAGATGCATGTAACTAGGGGAAATTACATAGCGATAAGTATTTTAACATAGTCTATAAAACTCCACACAACGGATTTTAAATGGAATAGAGTCCTTAGCACTTTTTTATACACACCATTTGTAGTGGTGTTCTACATTACGAGAAGCAATTAAAGGTTGGAGGACGACAACAGAATTTTCTCCCTACACTTCTTCCATGACTTGGCATGAGATCGCCCCAAAACCTCGTGGCTGCACAACTGGCATGAGATCACCCAAAAACTCGGTCTTCTACAACATCTTCAAGATCCTATATAAACTCTTTTTCCTCATCATGGATCAGGTGCACATGTTCCTTTTTCACATTTTTACATACTTTTTATACATATACATGTGTATTTGACTACTTGTTCATTCTTCTATTTTGCAGGTCCATCCGTATGGGAAACGGTAGTCAACATCATCACAACAACAACATCAACATCAACAATAGGTACATCACAACATCTACATGTGTTTCCACCTAGGTTCATTCCCATTGCCTCTTTTTATATTTTCTCCTCCTTAGCATCCACACTTCACATTTTTATCACTCCACGCTTTGTCTAGTCCCTCGGAATGCTTACATCATCAATCTACATGGTTATCATGTGTGCATCTCTATCTAATTTATGTTACTTTGAGATTTCCATTCACCAACACAAATTGGGGGAAAATGTAGACGCAAAATCATGCACTTTTGGTAATTATCTAGTCATGATTACATAATACTATTTATATGATTCCTAAGTAAGAAAAGTACTAATTAACCCATGTCTTTGGCCATCTTTCTTTGCTTTATGTTACCACTTTTGGTCTTACACCCTTACTTTCTCAATCTTCCTTTTTATACTCTAGCTTTTATCATCCTAGACACCAGCGCCAGCCAGGATGCTAGCACCCATCCAGGATGTCAGCGTCATAGGGCCCCATGTCCCCTTTATACTTTACTCACACTTTTTAGGTCCTTTATACCGTTTGAGCATCTTATCTTTTTAGTAGTCAGCCTTTTCAGGGTTAATTACAAAATTTAAGCAAAGGAATCATATAAATATAAAGTTATGTGATCATAATAAAGGACTAAACACTAAGCATTAGCTATCACCACCTAAGGTTACATCCATCAAGGCATCTAAGAGCTTCATTGCATCCATCTAGAACCATCACAAGGGACACAAGGGTTGGTTCTTCTACATACACTTCATAGGAGGGAATTTCATTCTATTCCATGTATAGATTTACTACATTTCCTTACATCTAACTATTTACTCGCTATCAAGTGCAACACGCACAAGAGCCACCTATGGCATGATTCCACACACACACACACACACACACACACACACACACACACACACACACAGAGAACTACATTGGTTCTAATATGTAGTGCAACACTCATTCATAATTTCACCATTGTGATAGTTGAGGATAGTCCGACCCCTCATTCTGCATCTTTCTTTTTTAGGATTTGATGTATATTTGAGGTTTGTGCAGGTTCATACTTCATTGCATGTTTCCAACGACCTCAAAAATCATTATGGCACTCGAGTGACCAAAGATGACTAACATCAAACTCCTTACGACACCTTAGAGGAGGTTTCTTGATTTTTTTCCACATACCCGACATCCGAGAAATAGGCCTAGGGCACCCATGGGCTCCCCTGTCCCTTTTCAAGTGCCACAGTCTAGCCTATCTCTCCATATCTACATTTTCTTAGGTCTCTATGTGACACTCATGCTATTATATTCATTTGTTCATCACTTTGGTACAGTTTAGAATTAATTGTGAATCAGCTAAGTACCTTTTTCTCCTCCTTGTAATTAGGGTTTCATAATTTATTACTTAATTACTTGGGTGTAATTTTTGTACTTAATTGCATATTTATTTTACTGCTACAATAGCATCATATTAGGATCTTATTTCACATTTTATCTTAATCATCATCATCGGCACCATCTGGTGGAGGTTGTAACACATTAACATTACTCCCGGAAGTCATCGGTGTCCCATCTATGCCCTACTAAATGCTCTACATAACGAAGCATATCTAGAAACTCATTGGCCACAATGCCCTCATAGTACTACATCTCCTCCATCATATCTCGAGTATTGGCGCAATGATAATGTGGCCGGGGTCCCATCTATCTTGCTCTGTGTGAAGTACTTAGGGTTGTCGTTGTTCCTTTCTCCCCGAGAAGCACTTGTGTCTCACTCCCTATGTTGCTCTGTCCAATGGGCCATATTTGTCTCTATAGGTGTCTCACTGACATTGATATCTATCTTGGTTTCATAAGACCCGATCCTGCTCCTTTCTCAAATCCTCCACCACATGTTGTATCCGCGTTAACTCCCCTTATAGATGATAAATCTTTGTATCCCTCTATCCCACCTCCCGAACTATCACCGCTATCAAGACACTCACTGCTCATCTCAAATCTTGTACCTCTCTCAAATTATATTCACCTCTCAATCATAGCCTTTATATATCTATAGCATGTTCTTGGACATCTACCTCCAAACTATCAATACGTGCCTATAAATTGGGATCCCCCGAACCTATTGATCCTAATACTCCTATACCTCTCCTATTTGTACCTACTGACGGTCCTGTTATCTATATGTGGTGGCATAACTACCTACAATGGCCTTGTAGTAGCATCCACCTCAATCACATCTACCTCCTATCTCCCCTAGGACTACGCTGCAGTGCATCATGTATGCGGTGAGTGAATAACTAGTTGTTGCATTGGTGGACCACATAAAATAATCACTTTGGAGGTTCTTGTTGTAACTCCTCCTCACCTTATCCCTGGAGTCTATGTACCACTAATGCCTGCCCCTGCAGGATCCCCATGTATACTTGGTGGAGGCCATGGAAAAATCTCATCTACCCAGTGGTCATGTCAATCTAGCTGGCCTAATCCGTGCCCACCACTTAGCATATCCCTACACACTCCTTGGATCCTCCACAACTAGTAATGGTGCCCATTGAATAACCTATACATCATAAAATCTAGCCTTCACTATACTGCAGGAATCATGGCACCCCAGTCCTCCGACTCTAGTGCAGCTTCATGTGAATATATGATGGCCTGTAGGAATATCCTGTACTATGCCAAAATTCTACAACACACGATCTGGTCCATATTTCTCTACCATATATGCCTGGCCCCCAATCATATAATAGGGTGTTTGGATCCTCCTCAAATATATATGATCCCCCTCCCACGCCTCATACTTTTGGTATGTTTTTCATGTTATGTCACTTACCCGTAACTCATCAATTCACCGCCTATTCCAGTCTATCATCTCCTAAGCGCTCCCTCCTCCCCACGATGATATACCATTCGTACCTTTATGTCTCCCTAGCCCATCATTGTTGTCGGATCCCAATCAGTCGACCCATGGCTATGTAGTCATAACTCCATATCTGCAACAAGATACCTTCTCCCATACTCTTACCATCTCGGTAAGTTACTCTGTGTAAATCATGGTACAACTATGCCAATATTGTCGAGCCCATGAAAACATTATCTCATCCTGCCACATGGCATGAACCACATCCGTAAATCCAATACTAAAGTACTAACCTCCACCATCTGGAAATAAAACACAACTAATTAAATAACATAGTAGCATTGACACACGCTCCATATACCCCTCTCTCGAAATACAGCCCTAAGTCTATCTCGCAATCCCTCGTGGGGTGCATCATCTACATCGTCAGCAATCTCAATCTCACTCCCAGCCTTGACCTATACCATACCACATGTTCCCCCTCCATAAGAAGCTGGTAGATATGGTAGATATCCTCTAATGTCACCATCATCTCTCTAATCGATAGCCAAAAGTACTCGTCTCTAAGTCCCACCGCTCTGCCAATCTTTGCTATCGATGAAACCGCGATCCTCTCATATAAAGGGAATCCTCGCCACATGTAGAATCCCCAACACATGCAACAATGATGCCTCGTCCTCCTCGTCTCCCACATCCGCACCCCTAAGAAATATCTCAAGGCAATTGAACGTCAATGCCTAACATGTATGGCACCTAACATAGCCTACACACATCACACAACTTGTATTAGTCCCTACCTATCATTACTCATCCTAGAAATCCCCATTTTAATCACTCACCCCTCAATAAATCCTCCTCGATCCAAGATTATGACATAAGTTCCACTCTATTAGCATAAGTGCCATTTCACACATAAGTGTTATTTCATACATATGCATTATTTTAAACACATAAGCGCTAATTCATAACATACATGTTGTTTTCCACTCCCTTTACGGCACATATGTGCTATTATATATCCTACAAAACCTCCCCGACAAATGTGCTACTTTTTATCACATACGCGCTAATACATAACAAATGTGTTATTTTAGAACAAATGTGCTACTCCACATACCCTCCTAGACACATAAGCATCATTTTATTATCTCCCTCCCATTTCCTAATAATTGTGCTATTTTATATAACATACACACCAATGTATAACATAGGCACTAATATAAAACATAAGTGTTATTTCCACTCCCCCTCTCGTCCATATAGGCACTAAAACATCTACCCGCCTACCCAATAACACATAGGTACCACAATTGGCACATAGGTGCCATTCACAGAACATATGCGCCAATTCATGCGCATATGCACTGATTTAAACCCCTAGTGCCTAAAAATTAATCAAAAACCCTAAAAACATCAAAAACATGCAAAATTACAAATCATAATAAATAACAAGGTACCTACCCACTCTCCATCAACTTTCGATCGTTGTTATGTTCCTCACTACGTCTATCGAATGATCGAATCCCTTGTAGGCCATCATGTTCTCTCAAGGGCTCTCGTTTTCAACTATGTGTGGTGAAAATGACTTGTCTCGTGGTCCCCAAACCCCTTTTATACCCACCAAGGCCCTAAAAACTTCTAGAGCCCATTCTCTCACCCCATGTGTCTATTTTTACCCCCTTTCTTCTTACCCTTCTCAAATCCCCTCATCTATTATTAAAAATCCAAAAAAAAAATCTAAAAATCTAAAAAAATCAAAATATTATTAAAAATCAAACACATCAAAAATCATTGAAACTCAAAAAAAAAAATCATTAAAAATATGATTATATGTCTATTTTTATCTGCTTACTTTTATGTATTTTCATTTTGGCCGATGATATGAGGTCTCTTTTATTTATTTTTCATGGTCCAATGATACGAGGACCCTCTTTTTTTGTATTATTTCGACGATGATATGAGGCCACTCTTTCTGGTCTAATGATATAAGGACCATTATCATATTAATTTGTCTGATGATATGAGGACACAGAGCATCTAGCGATTTCGTCACCACGATCTTTCTACCCTAGTGCACCTTGCTCTATCCCACATAAATCACTTTGTTAATGATGATTATAGAGGGTACATCATGACAACACACCCCCTTCTACCATCATCTTCCCATCCTATCATCATCCAACTAATCACTAACCTCATCATCCTTCTATCCAATTAATCCTTTAATTGATCAATCAATATCTACATCCCCATCTTATCACAATCATAACCCCTTGACTGGGGCATATTATAATCCCATATCTTCATCCTATCCCCTCGACTGGGGCATAATCTAATCCAAACATCCCAAATCCCCACCCCTATCATACATCGTTGACTGGGGCATCCTCAAATCTAAATCCTTCAAATCTCACCCCTTGCTAGGGCATCCTCTAATCCAACATCCAATATCTCCTCTAATCCTCTCATCTCCTACTCTTATAATCCTCTAATTTCCTTATCTAATCCTCTTATCTCCTACTCTTCTAATCTTCTAATTTTCTCCTCTAAATTCTAATATCTCCTCATACTCATTCCTCTACTCCTCTCATCCAAATCATCTCACTCTCTAATTTTGTTCTTCAATCCTCTACTCCTTTCATTCAACCCTTCCCCTCTTTTAATTCTCTGACTTTCCCCAACCTCCTTCCTCTTTACTCATCTTCGAATCTTCTCATCCTCTACATATCGAGAATTTCTTCTTTTCGAGTGGTCACCCGACTCATTCCCTCTTTGCCTGACCCCTCGAGGGGCATCACCTCACCATCTATCCTATCATCTCTCTTTCTTTGAATGATCATTGCTATGTAATAACCATTCAAAGAGGGGTAAAATGTAGACATGTAAAATGTCGACATGATCATTTATCAAATAATATACTCATAAACCATATAATAATTAATCATGAGATTAATTATTATCATTATCCCCATTATCATGTCTCAATTATTTCTATTATTCATCCCATAATCCCATCCTATCCTTAGTCATATTAATACATCATTAATATTTTCATTACCTCATTAACTAATCCTATTAACTATTTTCTAGGAATTTAAAATTACCACCCACCTACCACCTACTCTATACCTACTCTACACCTAGCTTCTCCATCTAATCACTCTACTAATCACATTTAATTCCACCTAATCCCAAACTAACCTATCCTCCAAATCTAGAGGCTTCTATTTCTAGAAGCCTCTCCAATTTTCCCTCTTTTATATTCAAATATTCAAATATTTCCCTCCTCCATTGAATTTTTAATTCAATGGAGGCTTCTTCTAATATCTAGAATTTTCTAATTCTAGATCCTTCTCCATTCTCATCCATTTTCCACCATTGATCTACCTCCTACATGGAAAAATCCCAACCCTCCATTCTTCCTTCCTCTAACTATAAATAGTAGTGTCACCCTCCATGCACCATCTTAGAAATTTGTAAGTATATGCTGCCAAAATACTAAGCCAAGCTCTCAATCTTCAAAGCATTCTATCAAGCAAAAATCATCACTTATCAAGAGGAGGTGCTACCTAATTTGTCCCACAAAATCAAGCATTGCAACAACCATCTTAAGCACATCCAAAGCAACAAGGGAAGAGCATTGAAGCTAGTGGGTAAGTACAGGTATAACGCTCTCTTTCCCTTCTTATCACGCTCAATCTGAGGTAGGTGAATAGTTGTGTTAGATTAGGAACTTGTTTGATTTAGTTCTTGACTTGCATTGAATACTAACAAAAATTTCGTTTACTGAAGTCAAAGAGACGAGATGGAAATTTTGAGAAAGCAAGCATACTCATCCCTACAACCAATGAACTATCATGTTAAATTAAGGGTCGCTTTCATTGTTATGTTTCCAAAGATCAAATTGGCACTCTCAAGTCTATCTAGAGCGCCCCTCTGCTCTTGGGCCATCTTTTGATCTTTTCAAAGTCACTTTGTACTCATTGTGTATGTTCAAAAAAAAATTCGGATATTGTAATTGGATGTGAATTTTAGTGCACTTTAGTAGGGTCTTAATTTAATTTTTAAAAATAAATATAAAAACCTTTGGAACATGGTATTGAGAGCCATCAAAAAAATAATATCACCAAAATTTTGTTAAATGTCGGTCTGCAAACACTTTTGTAAACATGTATTTAAAATGTGCAAACATACATAAGACACGCGAATTGTTTTGGCAAAGTTTCACTATATATCAAACAAACAAATATCTCTTATTTGTTTATAAAAATTAAACATTAAAAATGGTGAGATTTATAAATTTACAAGTGTATCTTGGATTTTTACAAATTATTTTAGTTCACATGACAAATTTCATATTGATTAATGATTTTGCCACCTTCTCCTCAACTTTTTCACTAACCAATGACCAAACTCTACTCTATACTTCAAATAATAATAAAAATCATTGCCTTCTCCAACTAACAAGAGAAACCACCTTTTGCAAACCAAATGGAAGTAGCTCTTCTCTTAATGATGAAAGAGACCAGAGAGTGAAGTCTAAAGTGACCTCTTCCCATCACCTTCTCTATTAATATATGCATGTTATACCCCTCATCTTGATGAGAAAAGCGTAAAGAAAATGACATACTACATTTCTTATTTCAAATCCAACCAACACATACAAATGATTATTCACATTGATGAAAAGACTAGAAAATGATAACCCAAAGTCACATTCTTTTCAATACATAACTTTAAATTGACAACCCTTCTAAAATGTTAAAATTAGCATCCCTTCTAAAAATGTTAAAAGGCTAAAAATTAGCATCCCTTCTAAAAATGATTGGGGAGATGAATGTGTACCGCATTAATAATGGCTTTGAATTGCATGTCCTTGGGTTGGTATGTCATTAGCCTAATGGCAATGTCTTTGTTTTATTTCCTATAAATATTTTCCTCAATATTAATTTTTTTATTTTATTTTTTTAAATTGTTTTGATCGCGACCTTTCCCTTAAATGTTACGAGTAGGTATTTGTCTTATTAAATAGCAGTGAAGTATTTTCATTTATTGAAAGCTTTTTTCAAATATTGAAAACCGATTTCAATATTGAAATCTTGTATGAGGCATTTCAACTTTGAAGCTGCAATAATATGCTTGGCCTAACTAAGTTTGTCATGCAAGTTATTTCTTATTTGAAAAAGCACATAATTTTATTTTTGAGCTTATTACTAAACAAGGTTTTTTTTTTTTTTAAAAAAATTAAAAACATTACTTTATTAATTTGAAAAAATGAAGTACGGAATTAATAATACCAAAGGGTTTGGTGGGGCTGGCCTCTATATTAAAGAAAGCGGGAAAATCGGCATCGCTAGGCCTAGGCGGCATATATAGATCTCTAGGGCACTCGTCGGTGTGTCGTGATGGTTTTATATGCTAATAGTGTTGGATTTTGCAAGGCATTTAGATGTTTTTAGTCATTTTAGATAGATGGAGTTGACAGGATTTTATGACAAATTTCACATATAAATGAAAATGGAAATTTTGGAATGTAAATAAAATAATAATAATAGAATTATCTTAATATCTTATTAATGAAATATAAACATATGCATATCTCATTGATAAAATAGAAACATCCATTAATTTTAATTTTTAATTAGTTTTGTTTGATTTTTTATTTTTTATTTTTATTTCTTGTTTAGCTGTATTTTATTGATTTTGATTTGTAATTGAGTTTTTTATTTTTTATTTGTTTGATTTTTTCAAATAAAGATTGGATAATAGACTAGATGCATTGGATTTGGGCTTTTGCAAGAAAGGTGAAATTTGAAGATTGGCCTTACAAGCCTAGAAGTTGGAAGTTGGAAATGGAACTCATTTTCTACATAATTGCAAGTTTGCATTGAGTAAGTCATTTTCTTCAATTTTTTGGGTAAAAATGAATATGTGAAAAGCGTGAAATCAATTAGTATAATAAATTATCCATAATTAAATAAAAGTCACATAACTATGAGATAATATTACAAAGAACACCAACATCCATATAAAATTTAATTCAATTTATGTATTTTGTAATAGTTATTATAAAAACAAATTTGACGTACATATTAAATTTTAAACGTCAAATGACATCCATATAATTTTCTAGACCACTAAACAATTTTATTGTGACATGTAACATTGAATGTCAAAATCCAACACTCATTGATATGATAAAGACACCCCAAATGTTAAATCAAGATGACTCGAGAAAAAAGGTTGGCATGTGGGCCGACTGTTAACACACCGATCGATTTAATAGTGCTCAATTAAAAAAAAAAGATTTACAAATAGCATAAAAGATAAGACATTAAGCAACAACGGTAAACACAAAGGTCGATGGTGGAGGTGAGGGAGGTTGTTTGGTTTGCCACCCCACCCGCTAACACTAGACGGCTCCATTTGGGACACCTTTCTAGCCATCTTGATTGTTATCTTTATCATCTCACTTGGGTGAGATAGCCGAGTGATATGAGAAAATTTTCTTGAAGGGGAGCACCTCAAGTAGTACTACTAGAATTCTTGTTGTCACTACCATCACCAACAAGGGAGGACCATCTCGTCCCACCATGAGCACCACCCAAATCATCACTTCCAACACTCACACCCGAAAGTGGTTGAGACTTCTCCTTCTACCGCCCCTTGAAAGGGAGAAGGTGTTCAAGAGCGAGGGCTAAATCTTCTTGATTGACTCTATGAGTAGTGATGGGGAAGATTGTACACCCATGATCCTAAAGTGGAAAACATTGTTATGGGCATCTGGTGGTTCCTTGTTGATCGTGCATGACGTATGTGCCCTAATGACCAATGAGTGTTTTATAATGTTCCACCTCTAGGAGGACCTTTTTGCATGGATCTTGGATCTAAAGTAAAGCATTTGCAATAATAGTAACTTTATTAGAAATAGAAAAAGTACATTTGAATATGATTAAAAATAACATTTAAATTTTTATTTGGTTGTATTTTGCAAGAAGTGTGGTTGAGTCCTTGAGTAACTCCATTTTCTTGGTAAACATATTTGGAAGAAAGAGTTGGAGTAGGGAGTGAATCTATATGACCGATAAAAGAAAGGCTCCCACCCGAGTTCTCAAATATAGGGATCCGATCTAAGAATGGTTGCACCGTGTAGATATAAAAGTGTTCCAAGAGCGATAAAGTCGTAAATCTAGAGGATAGTAGTCGCACACCTAGGTTAGGTATAGGTTTATAATGCCTACAATCAAGATAAAGATAGGTATCCTACTAGGATTCTGAAATAAAGAGGAAACAACCAAGGGGTGGATAAAGCCAAGGGGTGTAGTAACAATAAGAAAATGCAATAAACCAAAACGAAAATACATCTACTCTAGCCTATAATAATGAATGACCAATAACAAGTATGTTTGTGTGTGTGTGCGTGTGAGAGAGAGAGAGAGAGAGAGAGAGACCGTTGATGCATAATCCTCCCCAGAGACAACAACACCGAGAGAGAATCGTTATGGGTGGAAAAGGGGAAAGCTCAACAAGAAGATCTCTAGTCCTAACTCACTATGGTGACCCAAATGAAAAAGGTAAATCCAAGACTCCAAAGTCAACTAACAAGTGTGAAACAAAGGCAAAAAGAGTATTTATGTGTAATTTTTAAGTAAGCAAGTAGTTGTCAAAAGTCAGAGAATTATTTGGAGAAATGCCAATTATATATCCCCCACATAATCGCCCATGGACAATGGGATCGGCTATATAAAATCTAAAATAGGTGCAATCACCCAAGGGAGATGTTGTCAACCTCGAGGGAAACCTTAAGTTCAAAGTTTGAAAAACATGAGGATTGGAAGACAAAAGATTGGTGAAGGTGAGTGAAAAAGGTCCAAAGTAACCGAAAAATAGGATAATAGCATGTAATAAGAATCAAGTGGAGATAATGGAACAAGTAGACATAATGAGTGCAATGTGTGAATAAAAGGAAAAAATGAGGCATATATGGGGTGACTAAAGCTAATTATGACATCTCTCAAATGTTGTGGTCTAGCCCACCTTCCGACCAAGCCTGATTACCAACATATATGTTACATGTCACTATATCCTATATTGGATTATATTGCATGGAAACTTTGTATGTGCTACATGGAAGTCTCGAGCCTTTGTATGGAACATTCTTATCACCTTGGAAGGAGTCGAATTGGTAGTTAGTTGAGCATTTTCTACCTATCATGTGCATCGTTAGTGTTCATTTTCCATACACACACTTCAACATTAACTAGCTACATTTTACTATAATTTTCTCTTACACCATTGATCCTATCCTTCATGCAACTCTTCACCCCTCACATGTGCTTGCTAATTTATTTCACGCCCTCCTTCTTGTCCTTATCCTATATTATTTTAAACACTGACTTATCTCCATGTTCCACCATAGGAACATGGAATTAACACCAACATTCAAAATGGTGTGCACACTAAAATTTGTGTCCAAAGTACTTAGCCAAAATATTAGTATATAGCCTTATACAAAATTGGGCTCCACACTCATTAACTTTTTTTAGAACTATTTTTGTGGGAAAATATAATAACTAATAGGGAACTATATTGTTTATGAAAAAATTATAATCACACAATGTGATATTTAATTAGGAATAAATCATAATGCATGTCATGGAACAAGGTAGAGAAGTGCAATGTTGCACTCTAACATTGTTGCCTTGAAAGCAACATAAGAGACATCCATCATGAGAAAATGGATTCTCTTATATAGTGATGAAACCTATTTCTCATTCAAATGATGTTTTTTTATGCAAATGATTATGCCTTTAAATATTTAACAATGGTGGCATCTAGCAGGGCATGTGTCATAAAAAAATTAAATGCAATCTCAAAAGTGGATTTTAGCCATGATACAAGGAAAAAAATAGATTTGTTTGAGAGGGTTTTGATTATGAAGTTTATGTGTCTCAAGCTAAGGCCCAAAAGTATTGATGAAGGGATGAAGATCCATTATACACCTCTATCGAAAGGTAGGTTGAGAATTATTTATGTGGTAAAGGATTTTATGCATTTTTATTCGAGTTAAAGGAAGATAGAGATCCTAAATTCAAAAGTGGTCCTTATTTATAAACCATAAGACGGTTTTATCTAAACTTGTGGTCCATTAATTTCAATCCAGCTTTAATGTTTTCCTAAAATGGTCCTTTGGTGGGTAAAGCTTGCACACTTCGTCTCATGTTATGGGATAAATAATTCATCTTTTACATTGCTAATGGTTTGGGTCACTTCATTGATAGTATTGATCAACCTCAAGGTGGTTTTTCACGTACTTGAATTTTTGTAGAACTTGATATGGAGAATGGTTTGTGTAAGGCCATTATGTTGAATCTTATGGATTTTCATATCTATATAGGAGTTGGACTCGATAATTTACCCTTTAAATGCAACAAATACCATGGTATGGATTCTTTGCTAAGTACTTCAAAAAGAAAAAAATGTGGCTCAAGTATCCCAAAAGACAAAGCAAGAAAACATGTTCACCAAAAGAATAGAAAACATAATCAATGTATTAAATAGTACAAGTGGGTCTTGATATATTTCAAATAGGTTTGAAATTAGACTCAATTGAAAAGTAAAAACAAGCAAATCAATCTAATGTTGTTTTAATGAATGAAAAAATCTTAACCTTGTATCTAGAAGAATGAGGAAGTCATGGTCTAAATGGTAGAAGAGGCTCCAACTAGTTGTAGTTGGATCTCTTGAGTAGAGATTCCACAAAGGCTTGGTCGATGTTAAACTTGGTTAGGTAGAGTTAGCCATAAGCCCAAATTGATACGGTTTGGGGCCGACATCTAAAGTAGTTCTCTTTCCAATATTTACACAAGGATGAAGAATAGTCCCAATGAAGCACATTCCTTCAAATAATGATGATTCTTTCTAGATTGTTGTTATGACCAATCCAAGTTGTTTATATTTTCACTATCCCATGTTGTTTATGATTTATTTTCCTTCTATTATATTTTCTAGCTTGTGGTTCTATTCCATGCATTTTTGTTTGATCAACATTGCATTTCATTTAAATAGTCGATAAAAAGGAAATAAACCATGATCTCATTTATAATAAAATTTTCATTTCTAAAAAATATGAAAAAAATCTTAAATTTAACCCCAACAAATAAAATAATAAAATATTAATACTTAATTTATTAATTTAGTTCTTAAAATGTTAAAATAAGTATCATATTTAAATTAAAATAAAGTCAATCTTAAACTTAATTAAATTTATAAATCATTAATAATTATGTATATAATATAAGTTAATGGGTTATTCTCTTTATTATTGGAACCTACCTTTATATTAATACAAAAGAGTTACAAGAGCGGGTGACCTAAAACTCACACTTCAACATCAAAATGCCAAATGGTTAGGAGAAACTCCAAAATGCAACTACATAATAAGAAAATCACATAATTATAGAACTAGGCACATGGGGCAGCAACAATGGGAAATAGAGGAAGATCATATTAATGATTAAATTTAAAAAATTTAAGAATGGACAAGGGAAAGTGATATTCCATTTCAAATGATATTATAGTGTAAACTAATGATATATTATAAATAAAATATGTTACATGATAAAAATAATAATTTAAATAAATAGTTATATAGTTAGGTTTTATTATGATAAAGATTTTAGAGTTATTTTTAGAAATATATAAATAGGGATTAAGTTACAAAATACTCTCACAGATAATTTGTAGGGCCAAATCTTTTTGTGCAAATTTTCATACATATATTATTTTTATTAATTTTTTAATTTATAAACAAACTTCAATCTTTTTCGTCCACGTTCTAAATGGTGTCAAAATAAACCACCCCGATTCTAATAGGGAACGCCTTCAATGTAAATATATCAGTTGGGGGCTTTAAGTTATAGTAAGCAAAACTCTAAATCTCATCATTAAATCTAATAGACTAAATTAATTGTAACTATTGGCCTTACTATAACACCAAAAAAGCAATATTAACTTTAAGAATGATTCAAATCATGTGTAAAAGCTTATTTGGGCTTTTTTAGCAAGATTATTTTTTTTTGGTGGATAGATTCTATATGATGCCACATTTCATTTCATGTAAATGTTTTCTTCACTCAGATCATGAGAAAACCTTGTTTTATTTATAATATTGAATTTGATAGGGACACTAAGTTTTTGGCCATTTTCTTTTGCAAGCATCGTGAAAGAAGATGAATACAAATTTAAAATTCATTTGGGTGTATCACCCAAAGACTAATGTACAAACAAATGTCTTGAATTTACTGATATGTGTGGAATTGGTGATTTCATAAATAGAATTATATATAATAAGTCAGTTAGCATTGGGAGTCACCTGTGAGCAATGGGGGAGCTCAGAGAGTTACCGCATAATGAAGAAGATTAATAAACTTTTGTAAAGTGTATGGAAATCCTACACTACAAAGTGCATGAGCAGTCATTAGAAAATGAATGTGAAACAAACATATGAGAAAAGGAACTTGGAATACCAAGTAGGTGGTATGGCCTTTAACAAATGAAATAAAATTCAAACATGCAAAATGTTGCGGAAGTTTGTGTAGAAAGCTTATGAGATTGAATCACATGTTAGGAATTGATATCTCTAACATATGTAATGTAGTATATTTGTATTCATACTATACTATACATTGGAAATATTAAAGGTTTTAATTATTAAAAGTGGATTGGACAGAGTGTGTCATAAAGAATTCACGATGAAGGAAAAGGCATAATTGACACTACATTATCAAAACACACAAGGAGCTCAAGGAGTATTTGGTAAAGTGGAGAGGAAACAAAATCTAATTACTTCCAAAGGCGCTTGCCCTATGAGGAAGAGCACCCCCTGCCACCTGTACTCTTTAACTGAAATCAATGGTGGATAAGCTTTTGCAGAGGTCATTCATGTTTGATGGGATCTAAGCCATCAATCTTAATTGGTGTTCTAATTAGGCTTCGGTGACATCATTCTTTCCGCCGCTGAAATAAACGAAATCTCCCACCGTTGCACACATATAGTGTAAGGTGTTTGTAAACTGGCAAAACAGATGGAATTGTTCTCCACCGCTCTTCCACACGGTAAGACTGAAACCCGAGGGTTTCATGATTAACTATGACGGGAATATCTGGTAAGAAAAGGATTCGATAATTTTATCCATCTGCCTGATTGATTTTTTATAATATGCATCTCATAAAGATCGATTTGTCTTAGTTCAATTTATCATATTGATTTTTTATTCTTATTTCTAATACAGGTTCGCGATGGCAAGCTATTGGTGTATTGTATTGTCCAAAATGAAGATTTCATTCAGGAGCCACCTGTATATGAGATGCGTCCAGTGTTATTGTCCATATGTCGTATTTTTTATTCTTAATTTGAAGGGAAAGGACGTAAGGATAAATTTTAATCTGAGTGGAGGCAAGCATGCATGGAATTCTTTTTTTGTATTTATACTTGGTTTCTACTTTTGGAAATTGAACATATTTAATGGATCGATTATTTTCAAATAAATTACATTATTTGTGCCGGTCACACTCTTTTAGTATTTGTAAAGATTAAAATTGTTAAGTCCAACATATTTGTGTTCATTCATATATACAAAATAGAATTAAACTACCTACATGTTGAAGATAAATTAAATAACCCTAGATTCCTCTCTCTGCAAATATGAGTAAAATGGGAACACATCTTTGCATGTGCTGCCCATTGTCCAATTTGTAATCATCAGATTGCTAAATTTGAGGTTGTTGCAGAGATTGAAATAAAATTTATGGCGAAGGATCCTGGAGCAAGATGTTATTTATCGGTTTAACTATTTGTTTTACTTATTTAATGTGAAATATCTGATATTTCTATGGCATGGTTATTTAGAATTCTCTAAATGGACCCTTCCCGCCACCTCCACTCTTTACTTCTCCATCCAATTCTTTTGGTGTTCACATTGCACTTCTTGTCCAATTTGTAATCATCATACTGCTAAATTTGAGACTGCTGCAGAGATTGAAATAAAATTGATGGTGAAGGATCCTGAAGCAAGATGTTATTTATCGGTTTAACTGCTTGTTTTACTTATTTAATGTGAAATATATGATATTTCTATGGCATGGGTATTTAGAATTCTCTAAATGGACCCTTCCCACCACCTCCACTCTTTACTCCTCCACCCAATTCTTTCGGCATTCACATTGCACTTCTTACATGCAATTGCTAGTTTATATATATCATAAAAATATGTAAATACTTTTTATACACAACTTAAAATCCCTTTAAACATGCCAAAATATAATTTTTATTTTCCTACACATATCACTTTTTTAAACTAATTATGTATTGACTGTACCTAACCATATTATAAAATTGGAATTGAAAGATCTTTTTTTAAAAAAATAAGTTCCAATCTTCACTCCATTCTTAAGATTCTCACCTCCATATTTTAAAAAGAAAAAGAAAAACTACCTTACAACAATCAATTCAATTCAGTTTGATAGAACATTGTTGAGTTGGGTGGAGTGCCTTTACAGCGCATATTAATGCACTTGGTCAGACGCTAAAACTTTAATGTGCCTGCTGTTGGATTGGTAAATTATTCAACATCTCTGTTTATAACTCTCAACGGCCATATCATTTTCTTTTCACCTTTTACAACCAAGTCCGTGTTAATACCATTCTTTGCTAGAATCTTTTATTACCCAATAAATGTTAAGTACAATCAATGTGATCACTACTCATACTAAACCCATATTATCTGAAGGACCAAAGTTTTTCATGTCAATTATATATATTAGAATTGATCCCCACCTTGACAAGCTCCAAAGGAAAAAAAAATGGCCGACATTTTGCAAGTAATTGGTGTACTATCTGTAGTATCAACTATTATCTTCATTTGCTTTCTCTTGTGTATGTGGAAACCTTTCCCCCATATTCGAAGTCTGCAAAACAAGCATGTACTCGTAACAGGAGGATCAAGTGGGATTGGCCTCGAGGTTGCAAAAGAAGCTGTTGCTCAAGGTTCTTACATAACTTTGATAGCAAGAAATCCATCCAAACTCAAGAAAGCTGCTGAAGAAATCATACAAGAGTTTCATTGTGACAAGAATAGGATCAACACCGAGGTATGCAAGTAATCTAAAAGAGATTAGAATAGGTTTACAAGTACTTAAGGCCCATAACATTTAGTGCATAGGTTTAGAGTGTTTTTTCTTTGGCAGGTTGCAGATGTAAGAGATTATGAAGCCTTATCTGCAGCTATCAATGAATCCTTTCAATGGAGGCCAGTTGATGTACTCATGTGCAATGCTGGAGTTGGTAGTGTTGGATATCTGGATCAGATTTCACTTGAGTGTATTGATGCTATGGTGGATACAAACCTTCTAGGGACACTATACACTTTGAAGGTGGCTCTAAAATTCATGAAGGAGAGAAGCTACAAGAATCCTTCAGCTCTTGTGCTTGTGGGCTCTCTTGCCTCTCTGGTAAAAAAGAAACTTGCTTCTAACTTACATACACACACCATGAACCTTAAAACTAGGATGATAAGATGACACCATGGGCTAGTGATTTGTAGGATCTATCTAACTGTATATTTTGCTTTGGAATACAGTTTAAAATATATTATCTACGCTTGGCTTTGTTGTTTTCTTGTTGTGAGTCCAAAAGATGGTTTTATCCCATACTTGCTTCAGTGGGGGAAGAGCCTAAACATCATGTATGTTTGACATAACGTTTTAGGGGTAGTTATAGTTATATAAGTTTTTAAAAGGACGACTACTTAAAGTTTTATGGGTAATTATAGTTATATATATTCTTGGCTTTGTTGTCTTATTGTTGTGAGTCCAAAATATGGTTTTATTCCATACTTGCTTCAGTGGGGGAAGAGCCTGAACATCATGTATGTTCAACATAACGTTTTAAGGGTGGTTATAGTTATATCAGTTTTTAGAAGGACGACTACTTAGCGTTTTGTTACCTTTTTAGGTTAAGATTGCAATATTTCAGTCCATCAGCTCATTACTTTGAACATTTAAGTTGCATCATCCACAAATTGTGTTTGCACAGTGTTGTTAGCGTAATTTAGTTTATAATTAATGTAAGTTGTTTCTTAATCTTTTTCCCTCATGCTGATCTAACAATGCTAATGGAGATCTTGGTCTTTGCAATGCAGTATCCTTTGTATGGTGGTGGAGTTTACACCGCTACAAAGTATGCTCTTAAGGGGATTGCAGAGAACCTCAGGCTTGAGCTGCTGCCTTATAATATTGGAGTCTGTTTTGCATGTCCAGGATATGTTGAAACTCCAATGCTAACCCATATGGAAGGTGGGTATTATAGATTTTTTAAGAGGATGTTCATCTCTCTCTCTTTTCTAAGCACACCTCCATTTGTGACCACCTTAGGGACATGGTGGTCATCTCTGTTTAGGATATCTGACAATATATACTCCTGTTCAATCCCATGTCATTGCAGATAGTGTAGGTGATCCAATGTTGGCAGAGGTAGCCCAGAAAGTAACCTTTTATGACAGAAGCAAAGCAAAAAATCCAAAGGATGTGGCGAAGGCTATTCTAAAAGCTGTTAAACAAGGGAAGTTTTTCATGGCTAGTGGATGGGATGGTATAATGCTGTCATTATTATCAGCGGGTATTTTACCTGCTGATTCTTTTGCAGAAGCTCTGTTTGACATGGTTGCACTTATTCCACTGAAGATTTTTGGCTATATGATGATTGCATATGTATATGCAATCATATGGCTCAACCATAGGACCAAGACTGTCCTTGTCAAACCTGATGCAGATCAATAAACTTATGATGCAGATCAATACCATTGCCAATAGATTTGGTGTCCAATGTTCATGTTGGTGATTATCTTCACATTTTAATAAGAAAAAGAAAAAGAAACAGTCAATTTGGGTTTTTATGGTAAGTGTTCAATAATGAAGTATATGGTTGCTTATGTATATCTGAAAGAAAAGGAAGATTCATGGGTCTTTGATTAGGAATATACAAGTTAATACCTTGCAATAGGTTAGGTGTGTCACACAATGATCTCAGAGCATGCAGGGATTTTTCCCATTGGAATCTCATTTAGATTTATTCTATTTCTAACAATCTCATTTTCTTTCTCTGGCTCAGTCAGATCCTATCATAGTAAACATTGCAGAACGTTTATGAAACCCATGGATAGTATATCTCAAGGTCTAATGTTCGAGGGGATTAAGCCTTAGGCAAACTAGGCAGTTGCCTAGGGCGCCAGCAGTCGGGGCGCCCTGAATCTAAAAATTTCCTTTTTGTCAGTTAATTTTAGAACTTAACTTTAAAATAATTTATGTGAAGATTTAATATTGATCAGCCCATTCATAGATATTATTGTATAGTAACATAAATTTCATGCATACACATAAAAAAGTTTTGTAATATTTTTGCAAGTAAAAGAAAATATCACATATTTATAAGTACATATGATTTTGTTGGTATTGTTACCCATTCTCTGATGTAGCTCTAGATTATGTAGGTGTGCAGTTTGTTCTAGAAAAAGGTTAATGTATTTTTTATAATGTCACTGGTGTATCTAGTAGAGGTGAGTATAATTGAAGGAAAAAAATATTTTATTTTATTTTCTATTCTTAATTTTTTGGGGAAATTTTCTATTATTTTGTTATGGTGGAATTCGTAGACTGGTCCAAATACGACTCTTCACAAAACCATGGGAGCTACATAAACGTTTTTGTTTCTTTGCAAAGAAATGGTGCTTTATTTCAGGATAGAGTTACTGTCACCTACTTGATATGGCTAAATCAGACTTGTAAGAAGCCTTGTATAAAATATTAAATTTTTTGCATTCTGAGCATCCGCTATGATTAATGTTTTCCATCCACAAAATATTTTTCATACTTATGTGATAATTTATTAATATATTTTTATTATTATTTTATTATGACCATCATGTAGATTTAAAAATAAAAGAATATAGACATATTTTATTTATTTACTTTGTGGAAAAAAATTATTAACTAAATTTGTGAGGAGGGCGTCCACTCAAACTATTGCCTAGGGCGCTCCCAACCTTTAATTTGGCCCTGCTAATGTTCAAGCGGATAAGGTGGTAGTAGAAATGTTCGGCAAACACTTAAAAGACCCCATACCTTACAACCAAACTTCAATTTAATTTCCCACTTTGTCAAGGAAATTTAATTTCCCACTCTGTCAAGGATTGCCTTCAAAGGTAAGGCAAATATTATCATACTGTTTTGGTTTCCTGAAATTATACATCTCACTAATTAGGCATTTAATTTTACTATACTTTATTATATTCTTAACCGTTGGCTAAGTCTGAAGGAACATTCCCTTTGAATATATTGCCTCCCATGAGTAAAAGTTGTGATTGACTAAGAACAAAAGGCCAGAGGTATTGGTGATGTAATTTTCTCTCGAAAGTTTTTCCGGTGAAGGAACTTTCCTTCTTACTGATTCATAGGAAGAATAAAGGGTCCACTAGGTGAGAGGACCCTATAACCGTGCACCTAACTTTAAGGGCACGCAAATATATGTAGGTATGTCGGTAGCGTAAAAAATTATTATATCATCGTGTAGTGTATGATCGTGTCATATTGACATTTTCGTTTCGCAAAACAACATAAGAAGCCACCACTATTAATTTGGAGGGAAAAGTAGTTTTTGAATTGATTTAATATGAAGAAAATCAATATAAAGTATTTGAAATAGGGACCAATGACTCACAAGATAGAGCGCCCTATGTGTCACATTCTCATTAACTCTTAAAAGTGTAATTAACCAAAAAGTGAACAACTATTGGTGCTTTTGTCAACAAGGCTACATCGCGCCAAAATACCAGCAATCGAAAGGTCACTCAACAAGCGGTAGCTTGATATTTTTAATATTTTCAATCAAACAAACCAAGGTAATCCCAAGTTAAGATGACAAAGTCAACCTATGGTGAAAAGGGATGTACATGTTTTGGTACCCCTAATTTATGCGCTTTAAATAAATGGTTATAGGGTCCTCTCCCTAGCAGCGTTTTTGTGAAATCATTTTCAGTGAAGGAATGTTCCCGTCTTAAAGATTGTTTATCATTAATTAAAGTTGTAGTTGACGGAAAAAACTTTTGATATTTATCAAAAGGTCCACTAACTTTTTCTTGTGAAATCATTTCTGATAGTGAAGGAACATTCCTTCTTCTAACTAAGATATGTAAGCAGATTGTCTCCCATTAATAAAAGTTGTAATTAATTTGAGCAACCAATATATATATCATTGAACTAAAAATCTGAATAACAAATAGAAAATATACTTCTCATATACAAAATAGATTTTATACTAGATAGTTTGAATATTACAAAATGAATTAGTAAAATATTAATAAAGAACAAAAAAATGTGGAAAATTTGTTCCTATCTTACACGAAATTACAATAAATATTCAGTCTATATTCTTTCAATTTAATAAAAATACACTTTATTCGTACAAAAAAGATTAAACATATATTGCAAACTTCAATTCTAGAAAAAATCGTAAAACAAATGCATTACTAGAATCTGGCAAGGTCCTACAGCTTTCACTAAATAAAAACCAAATTGCATTCTATAGTATTTTTCGTATATTAAAAATACTGGCCCTTTTATCTTTAATATTGTGTAAAGTTAATTTTTGTCAGAGTTTAAAGTCGTCTCCTTACTTGGTTTTCTCATCTTAATAGAATTTGATTTATTAAATTAAAGCCTAAATTAGCTCATTTCCTCCAATCTTTTTATATATTAGGGTTATTAGAATTTGTGGATCTATGATGAAAAAAACCAACTGAATGTACGAACAATTGCGAAATCAAAGTAACTAACAATAAGATGCAATATGATCAAATCTCACAAAGGCAAAAATGGCTCCAAATCAATTCAATGCTCCATATTCCATATTCACCATGTAAAAGAATGATGCAAGTCAAGTACATATAAGTGGTGAATGTGCAACCTCCTCCTAGATCAGTGGGGAATAACTCTCACTAACTGATACTAGAAGTAGAGTTGACTCCACATAACTAGTGAGCCGATTTAACACAAACTGTAAGCTAACTCAACCTAACTAATAAGCTAACTCAACAGAACTAAAAAACTAAGCAAGCATATCCCATGAGTGTAGGAAAGCTCCAAGTAAATAAACAAATACAAGGAAAATAAATATCCTACACTAACACCCCCATAAACACAACTTAGGTGGGCAGTGAAAAGGAAAGTGGGTCCCGACAACATGGCCTGATGAGGTACCCACGTACAATGCAAATCTCTCATAAAGTGGAGAAAAGGAGAAAACCCAATGGGGAGAAAAACTCCCCCCCAAAAGAGAGACATGAAACTCACTCAAGAAAAATAGAGAAGAAGAAGTAGTAGTGGGTCCCGGTAACTCAACCTAATGAGGTACCCACGTACAATGATCATCCTCTAGAGTAGAGAGAGAAAAGAAGTCATTGGAAATCAAATGAAATTATTATTATTATTATTGTGTACCACTTAAATACTGATTAATCGAGACAGCCCGACTCGCGATCAGATAAATCGGCGCGACAGTTTTCGGCTTTAATAGAGGACAAGAAGGTCCCCTAAGAAGAGCATCGATGATGTGGTCCTCTGCATAAAGACTAAGAGAATCCGTCTACACCGAACAACGTTCTTGCCCTTGGGAAGGACAAAAAATGAGCACTTGAAAGTCAGCCCACTCCACAAAGGAAGAAGAAGCATGTAGTACTCTGATCTCTGCATCTAGTCTGTAACTGAAAGGTGGCATAAGTCTGACAAAAATGTGTGCACAAAAGACAATGGTAATGCCACTGCAGTATACATGTCTAAGAGAGAGAAGATGGTGGGGGCCCAATAACCCTCACAAAGGGATCCATAAGAACAGGTTTGGATCGTGAAACATCTCTGAAATAGTGGAAGTGACAAATGTCCCAAGGTGGGAACTCCCAACGAGAGAGATGAATGGGTCCTCCAGAATGTGTGATGGCTCAATCGGAGCATATTCTCAGTAATGCAACACAAGTGGAATCTACAAATAGACAACTCAGGTCGGGAAATACTCATCCCAATGGGGTTGCTCAATGAGAGCAATGTCTGACAAGAATGTATAAACATCACAACATGAAGTAGGAGGAGAATACTATTGCAAAGAGCTACTGGAAGTCCAAGATGAAGCAACGCTTACACTCAAGGGTAACAACCTGTGTATGTGGAATGTCATCATCTGAGCAATCAAGATGCAATGGAGCATGAGAGGCAATGGTCACATCTGTCTCAGAGGAAGGTTTTCCAATAGAACACTACTGTGGAGAGTGAATGGAAGCATGAACATGGGCGATAATGAGCTATGTGGAGGCAATAATAGGGAGTGTGCTCAATAGCAAGATCCTGTGGCGAATGGTCAACATAGGACTCATGAGTAAAGCAACAGGTACAAAGGAACACTTAATAATGAAAGGGATGTGAGAGGGGGAGAATCCATGGAGGCACTAGAGTGGTCCAGGGAAGTGTCGCTCTCAGATGGTGAAACAAGGTCACCATACAACTGTCGAATAATGGTCCAGTAGTGAAAGGGAATGGCACTCAGTGTGCTTGAACAAATGCAATGTATCCCTAGAAAAATAATACCGAGAAGGCCATAGACCTCATCATTTTGGTTAAACCACTCATACTTATGTAGAGGCTCATCAGGCTCAAGAACAAGACCATGGAGGTAGGGCAACAAATCATTCATAATGCAATGATTGATAATGTATGCCTTCCAAGACATAAAGTTCTCAGAGTCAAGCATAACAACAAAAACGGTGAAATTGAAACTCCATAATGTAGATAAACCCCCAAAATTATCCCATATGGCACTTTATAACTTAGTGCGAAAATTACAAGTCCCCAGTGAGTTTTGCTAGAACCCCCAAAATGCGGCACTTTATAAAGTAGTGTGTTTACAAAAATAAATGATTCCATCATGTAGATCACGAGAAAACATGCACTTTTGACCAAAACAGTGCTCAAAACCGAGCTACCGATCAAAAGTTATAGCAAAAACAATTTCCTCAAATAATGGCTTATTTAATTAAAATTTTGTAAACTGATTAAAAAGTTGCTAGAAATTAGGGAAAGGGGGTCATGTGTATACTCGTTGGAACCGGGATGAGATGATGAACATCTAGGGACGTTGGGCTTAGCCAAAAATGCGTCCATGTGCAAAATAAAAGAGAAAGTGTTTATGCAAGGGAGTTTGGCCACCTGCCAAACTAGGCCTTACCCTCCATCTTTGACATGCAAATAATGGGAAGGTAGATAAACATCATAATTCCTCCTCTATGATAGCAATGGTATTGCTTTTATACAAAAACAAAAAAAAGGTGCCCCCACATTTACATCAACTCCAAGCACCGCACTTAGGTTACCAAGCCTATTATTGCCCTCACATTTGCTAAAGAAAAACCAATCCACATTTAACCTTTAACCAAAAAAACAAATAATGGATTGAAAAGAAAAAAAGGAAAGTGTTTGACCGAGCAAATAGGTGAGAAAACCGAAGGAGTTGGTCAAGCTAGGGTTCACCAAGCAATGAGTTGGATTGAAGTGAGACTCAAGTCGATGAGCTGGAGACACAATAAGAGTTGAGAGGTGTCAGGCCTGCATGTAGCCAAGGAAAGGGATGAACTCAAATCAAGGCAGCAGAGGCGTTGAACAAAATCAGGTCAATCCGGCTATGTAGAAATGATTTCCCTCCGAGCTATGCAAAATTCCTCTGATCCAAGCAAGCACACGAAGAAGTAGACGTGGAAATCACTGATTTTTGTGCCCCTAGTCTAGAAGAAGCTTCCATAAATGTGTTTCAGGTCTTTTTTGTTAGCTTTGAGAGGTCATGGCAAATCTACAAGGTCGTGATTCCACTCTAGAGGTCTTCAAATGCAGTGTATGGGTCTCCTTTTCCAAAAAATGCGCAGAGATTGATGTTGAGTAGGTTCACATAATTGTGAAAGCCGTCATTGGAAGTGAGGTTGAGGGAAAAACAAAGCGAGAAAGGATAGAACTATTGAATGGAGGAAAGGCCGAGCTGGTAAAGTGGATGTCAGGCCACATAGAGTCCATTTTGAGTCACACCGAGACCATATTTCTCTTATCCAAGTAGGGGTGTCTGACTGAGGTTGAGCGAGCTTGTGAATGAATAGCAAGGTGAGAAAGACACCGATCCAATAGAGTTCAAATCCAAGTTGCTAGGAAAGTTGATGTGGGTCAAGCCATGGGAATGGAACACGGGCTGTGCTAAACTAGATAGATCTCAGACCAAAGATGTGTCGAGATGGAGTGACTATGGTGAGCAGGTCACATAGCCAACCAAAGGGAGCCGTCACAATAGATCCAATCTCACCAAGACCACCATGAAGAAGATCTACATAAACCACATAAAAACCAAGGCACAAAAATTTCTACAAAAACCCCCAAAAATTCCGAGGTTTATTTGGAATATTTTATAAACCCCTAAAATTTTTGACAACCCTCAACTTGTTAAACGGAGTCGATTTATTTACACATGAATTGTTAGTTTCACAAACAAAGTATTCAAAAACTACAAATAACCCAGTAGTGGAAAATGTATCACCAGAATCACTCTGATACCATATTAGAGTTTGTGGATCTCTGATGAAAAATGAATGCACGAGCAATTGCAGAAATCAAAATAACTAACAATAAGATGCAATATGATCAAAACTCACAAAGGCAAGAATGGCTCCAAATCAGCTCAATGCTCCATGCTCCATATTCACCATGTAATAGAATGATGCAAGTCAAGTACATATAGGTGGTGAATGTGCAACCTCCTCCTAGATCAGTGGGGAATAACTCTCACTAACTGATACTAGAAGTAGAGTTGACTCCACACAACTAGTGAGCCGACTGAACACAACTGGTAAGCTAACTCAACCTAACTGGTAAGCTAACTCAACACAACTACTACAACTAAGCAAGCATATCCCATGAGTGTAGGAAAGCTCCAAGTAAATAAACAAATACAAGGAAAATAAATATCCTACACTAACATCTATCTATGGTGTCTTTTCTATGTGCATTTTGAATATTTCAAATACATCTTTTAGTTTTGTCCTAGAGTTCAATCATGTGGCTGTTGGATCCATTTCTCTTTTAAACCTTTCCACCTTGAGCCCTTTTTTTTTAGTGGTTAATCTTTTTAGCGACCATACAATTTTCTTATATTACTTTTATGTGAAAAAAATTATCGTTGTTATTTTGTCTCAACTATACAAATCTCGAAATTTCACTATCTTTAGCAATAAAAATCTTTTATTGGAACTCGTTGTTAATGAAAAATTGTTGTTATATCTTTATGTGTACATGCACATACAAGGATAGTTAGAAAAAGTCACACTCAATTTGCAACATGCACACAAGATTCTCTCATCTATTGAGGGAGTGCTCCTTACACTATGAGTTGGGTACCACTAGATTAGCCTCCACATGGATCTCCACCACCTATGCCCAAATGTCATTGTAGCCACTCCCGAGTCGGTTCTCCTCCCCTTTCTTGACAAGGTGGATGGAGTCCATTGAATTTAGCAAGGAGCAAGTCAATTATGGTCTCCTTACAATGGTCTTCACCAATTCACGACAATTTTCAAGTTGTGTCGTTGTCGCTGGGTGGGGAGTCACTATTTTCCTTGGTTCCTATTGGTGACTCTCAAACTCAAGATGGGGACATGTGAGTGGCTCATGATTCTCCTTCTAATGTGCCTCTTGTTCAAGGGTCTGCTAAAGGATGATCATGTTGCTCGTGCTTAGTTCTCTCTATTATTAGTGTTCATAGCCATGCTTTTGTAATTCTCTAAGCTATATGTTTTGCTAGGTGTAGTACTTCAATTGTTTCTAGCTTTTTGGGTCATGCATACTTATTGGTCAGTTTTGTTGTAGCTTATTGTACACCCTATTATTTTGTTAGTATTATGTATCGATGAAATCCAATTAAAAACATAGTTTTCAATTTTCCTATTCATTTTATTGAATGAGAACAATATTCCTTCTCAAACATTTTCATTTTCATTTGTAATTAATAAATAAAACTATTTTTTAAAAACCAAAGTTTGAAATCAAATAGGATAGTCACACTTTACAAGTAGATATAAGAACTAACACGATTTTTTTTTTTGGTAAATGTAAATTTGTGCCAAAACAATAGATGGGAAAGATGGAGCTCTCTTTCTTGATGTGCTTGTGGAATAATCACTCCAAATCATTTTTAATTGCATATAATTGTGAAACAAATTTAAAGGCAATTATTCCATTAAGTCTGAGTAAAATTGTAGAAGAATAGTTTTTTTAATTGCATGGTTTCTTTAAATTTCAAGGTAAATAGGGAGGTATGCTAATAGTGGACTATCTTAACTTGACATCCATGTGACATCTAAATAGTGTCACATCAGCGATCAAAATTTATCTCACAATTAATTTATAATGTGGTATACACATATATATACATATAATGATTTTTTTAATTGGAGGAAAGTCATATTTTGAATTGATTTAAAATAGTAAATTGAAAATGCATTAAGACCATGGTGGAATCAAATATTTGTACCTATAAGTCTATGATGTATATTATGCATTTAGTCGTGAGTCTTAGATGTCGTGATTGGTTACTTCACACTTTTATTATATAAAAATTAGATAGTATATATGTATTATGATAATTATTAGGTGTTATTATGACAATTATGTGATCAAGGTCCATTTCAACTATTAGAACACCTTTCTATCCAAACTTGCTAGTCCTATTTTATTATTCCAATAATATTTATAATATTATCACTCCATTTGATTGATTTAATTCCTCTAATAATATACATGATAATTTTTATCAATGGTGAATCATGTGTGTTTGTGTGTGTATGTTTGAGAATACTATTTATTACAAGGTATTGCCAATGGTTGTCGAACATATATCTCTTTGTAGGAACCCTAATGAAAAGTTTCAAGCATTTTAAGAGAGGTTTTCTTATTTTGACTCACATCCAGAGCTTTCTTTATCAACTATTGAAAAAATGTTGAGTAGAAATAATAAAGTGTGAGTATCATAAAGGTACATTCAAATCTACAAATCGAGCATTTGTTGTTGTTCCATTCATTAAAAATCATGTGATTTGGATATTCCATTGATTAAAAATCATTAATGTGGACATCAGTGCACGAACCTCTCCTTTCCCGGGAACACGCTTTTAAGTTTTTGAATTTGGCATTGTTTTCCGTCAATATGACTCTAATTTGTGCTCTTGACCTTTTGTCGAATTAATGGTTTGATAATCTTGAGCCACCCACAAATATTCAAATCTACTTTCCCTATGTTTCAAACTCCCCATGGTGGAATCAAATTTAATTTTGTGGTCATTTTCTATTTGGTTTTGTCATTTTGAATTACCTTTATTAATAAAAATCGCTATATAATTATGAAATTAGTAGTGTTATTATGACAAAGGAGATGAATTTGTAGTAGAACACGTGCTTGAGTCCTATTTTATTATTCCAATAGTTCTTCAAGATGTATAAATTCGTGAAGTAAAGGTTTATCGATGTGTGTGTGTGTGTGTTATGTTTCATAAAGGCAAATTGTAGAAACCACATTTTTAAGAAAGGAACCTTATTCAAAAATGTTGAGTAGAAATAATAAAGTGTGAGTAGGTTTCCCATGGATATTCGTATTTGGATATTCCATTGACATAAGTGTAAAGCCGCGGTATAGGGAAAAGACTCTAATTTGCTCTTGACCTGCGAATTAATGGTTTGAAATCTTGAGCCACACATCTGAAGAAATTTAGGTCGCGTTTTTGTATAAAGGAAAAGCCACAACCAATCATAGAATAGGACAAAGCTAAAAGTGAAAAGTGTGAAATACGTGGAGCCTCGCATTGGTTTAGGAACCAACGATTCACGTTGACAAAGTCTATGGATGAAGACTCCACATAAGTGTAAAGCCGTGAGGGCAATGCGAGAGAAATGTGGAGCTCCACACATCATGGTTCACAAAGCTAAGAAGTTCGAAAGTGTGAAATAGTGAGCCTCCCCATTGGTTCAATTCACGCGAAAGATGAAGACCATGGAGTTATCTTATTGGCTAATGTTTCGGTGTGTGTCATTCATGGATCAAAAGGGTTTGACAACATAGAAGGACATGAAACATTTCTATTGGTTCACACTCTGAGAATCGATAAAGAAAAGTAAAAATGTGAAGGGTACGTGGAGCTTAATTATTGGGCTTAGCATCACGTCACAGAATGGAGGATATATAAATCGTGACACCGCAAGAATTTTATTTGGACTATTCTTCTTCCAACCTAACAAGCCCTAACATTGAGTGCTCTAATCTATGACCTCTCCCTTCGTCAACCTCTTCCCTTTCTCTCCCAAAACTTCAAACCCCTTATAGCTCCAATAATAATGTTGGAAGTTGTACACAAAGAAAGAATGAAGATCGAACCAAAATGCACACTTCCGTGTTTAGGATGGTATTTTCATAACAAACGAACAACACATCCCTAAGAACCAACTCCATACAAGTACAAAAATGGTACAACCGAAACTATGTGAGTGCAAAAATGGCAAATATTTATTACTCCAAATGTGAATTGACAAATTTATTCTTAAATTTTTGAACTTCTAAAAATTCTTATGTTTTCCCCAAAATTAGCTAAGAGTCATTAGGACATGTGTTGGGGTGTGTTACACTAGAGTAAAGATAAGCTTCCTTCATATTTATCAAATCTCTCGATTGATGATCAATTTGGCAACTAACATACATGATTGTTATATGCTTCATTGTGTGTTTGTATTCTAATACTCATCACGAATCTACTTCATACATAAGTAGAAAGATTTTTACTTTACCACTTCAATATGATTGACTCTCCATGTGTTTGTGTGTCACAAATACGGTAGTGCACATTTGTATTCAAAGACTTCTTAAATTCAAATTAAGACTATTTTATCAAGTTGATTGTAGTCCAACATTGAGGATGATGGAGTGAAAGATATTGCCTAGCCATCCACCAAGGTACAAATTCCTATAAAAAGGGATGAGGTCGGGATCATGGCCCAAGTAAATTTGAAAAAATGGAATATCCCTTACTCCGTAGCTCACAATATGGCAACTAACAAATACACCATTAAGCTTTCAATAAAAAAATTAAGACCATATTAGTGCAAATGTCAATATACAATGTGCACGGAAAGCGACAGGGGCAAAAAACACGATAATAATTATGAGGAATGTTATTGAAACAATGCATTTATGAGGGTAATGAATGATGTACAACATTTAATAATGAATGGTGCATATATAGAGTAATTTTGGTGCATGGTGCACAATTTTAAAAGTGTATCATGTTCATTCATTGACTCTTTTGTCATTTGTCTATCACAATGGCATTTTCATTTTTATAATACATGAAAAGAATGTATTTATCGGATAAAGCAAGATTCTATTGCATCAAAGAAAAATCAACTTTACTTGAATGTGAGGAATGTGATTTTCCGACTAAAGAAAATAACTTTGTTCTATTTTGGTATGTGGTGGCTGGAGGTGAATTTTAATCCAAGAAAATTGGAAGCCATTGTTGATTGAAGCCATTGTTGATTGACCAAGGACAACAAATGTATTGGTATGTGGTGGGTGGAGGTGAATCTTAATCCAAGAAAATTGAAAGCCATTGTTGATTGAAGCCATTGTTGATTGACCAAGGACAATATATGTATATGCAAAAAGATGCTTCGTTTGGGCATCCTAACAAATGAGAAAGTTGACAACATTCTTTTCTATGATAGCAGGTCTCTCTTCATGCTCTCACATATTCAAATCAACCAGCCCATTGGGAAAAGGAGCAGCAACAAACATTTGAAACTTTGAAGCATAAATCAATGATGCATTGGTTCTTGCACTACCAAACTTGAGGCATCACTTTGAGGTGGAAAATGCATGAAAAATGTAATGCGAGCACTATTGAAGCAAGAAGGAAAACTACTGTGCAATGTTGCGGATCACAAGTTGTATGCATTAATCCAAGGAGTGAACAAAAGAAAACATTGTCTCAAGGGCAAGGATATAGTCGTTCATCCAAATCATCAACCATCACAATATCTCCAATCAAGACACTTAAAATGGATGAGCTTTGTACAACTACATTTCATCATCAAATGCATAAAAGTGGTTAGGAGGCTCTTAAGACCGCTGACAGCCAAAGTTGTAGTTCTGGGCACCATTTTGAAGGTAGAAACTCTTCTTCAAAATGAGCTTTGCTAGCACATATACATCTGATTCTAATATTGCATCTATATATCAGCATGAAAGAGGCCAAATCATGAAAATGACACCAAAGCAGCATACCATATGCAGTATAGTTTGCTCTAGAAGTCCAACCAATTGTGCATAACAAATTAAGGTGATACAAAGCATATAGTAAGTGAAATCCCACTTCTAAAATCGTTGATCATTTTTAAGGGGACAAGACACTAGCCGAAGAGATTTGTGTGTTGGCCCACAAAGAAGTAGAATGTTGTCCAGTACATAAAAGATTGCAAATATTGCACAATAAGCAAACCAAATGCTAGGAAAGAAATACTTCAAAGCATACCCAGTGACCTTTGTTGGAGATTTCTCAAGGATATGGAGTAGGTATGACCATATGTATCTTAGTGAATAAGTTCAGTAAGAAGTGCATACTCATTCCATGCAGAAGGACAATTGGCAAAACAAGCAGCAACCTACAAGTTCTTCGAGAAGGTACGGTGTATTTTGGTTTACTAGACTCAATGAATTCACACGGAGAAACAAGATTTCTTATAGCTTCTTTTGGAAGACTGAAAAAGATTGGATGCAACACTTTGATGGTCCAAGTCCTTTCATTCTCAAAGTGATAGGCTACCAAAGTTGTCGATAGAACATCGGTCATCTATGAAGAGGGTACAAACAAAAGTTAACGAGGGTTCAACCAATAAGCATCACAAAACTTGGTACAAAGCATTCCTTGTATACAACATACAGTCAATACAACAGTTCATTCTTCTATCGAAAGACCATTTGGAGCATATGCTGCGGCTATCTTCCATTAACTCCACTTGATTTTTGCATACAAGTAAAAAAGAGGCAAAGCAAAACTTTCCGTGGAGAAAGGAAGAGAAAACAATTTGCAGAGGCATATACATAAGCAAATTCAAGAGTAGCTTGGAGTCGATCAAGCCAAATATAAAGCAGGGCTTGACAAGCATAGGGAAGACTATAAGCTACAAAATTGAGACCATGCACGGTTTCATTTATCAAAAGAGCATTTCCTAGGAGAAGGCAAAAGCTCATACCTTTGGGACATTGTCATTATGTCATTATTAAAGTAGGACCAAAAAAAAAAAAAAGATTGACTTTACCCCCTGCATGAGCATCCACTCAATAGAGAACGCTAATTGTTTCAAGCTCTTAATTTGAGTCAAGTTTTCTTAATGAAAAACAAGGAAAGAGTCACATACTTCCAAGTGACGAAGACCAAATTCTGGATGCCCTAAAGGAGGAAGAAGACACGGTTGAAAATAAGAGGGTCGAAGAGACACATACGAGTTAGAAGGATTACTGCCAGGTGATTTAGCAAAGGGTGAAGGGAAATCAGGGTCAAAGTATACTAAAAAGAGACGACAAAAGGAAGACAAGGTCAAGGGATATTGAAAAGAGATGACCGAGTTCTTTCACCATCTTCAACGTCAAAACTAAGCTTTTGGAGACCAAAGTCTCTGCATTAATGCCATATGATGCAGGAGAATCTTCATGGTCAATCAAAAGACCCAAATAACAAATAAAACATCCAAAATAAATTCCAAATAGATTCTACATCTACCCAAAAAGAAGAGCATGAGATGTTTGTTCAGTTCCAATGCCCAGCAATCAAGGTGACAACAAAGGCAAGGTTGTGGTACCATGAGGGAGTGAAAATTCAGATTTGGAGTATTCCATCTACAATTGTCAATCAGGATCTGGGTACAACATACATAGGAGTGCTAGGCAGTGCTCACTGGGTCACATTCTACCTTTATATATGTATGTGATATGAGTATAGCTATTTGAGCTATAACATCACTCACATATTTGCTCTGAGGGGATGATTCCTATCTTTGGTTTTACATCACTTAAATTAATGTCTACCAAGCATGAATGTTGTGTTTATTCTGTTGTTTTTTCTTATGTTCACTTAAATGTTCAAATGAATTCTATGCCATTACTCTCATTTTCAGGCACATAAATGCAAGGGTTTCAGTGATGCTGCATTAGGAGGTTAATACCAATCCAATAGAATGTATTTAGATATGTTTGAGCAAAGTTTTAAAGCAACCCAGATCAAGCAACGGTACAACTCCCACAAATTCACCTCTAGATCAGAGCCCAACTGACAACTTTACCATTACAAACTGTGTGATTTTGCCTACCATTAGGAATTACATCAAACCAGCTCTAAGTTCAATGTACTTCGTTTCCTCACAACCCTTTTTAGATTGGAGGATCCAGGTCATGGAAAATGATATTGAAACTACTGCCTAGTATGATACAAGCCTACAACATAACATCAGTGCACATATGTACATTAAAAGCATATGTTCTTGTGCAGTATCACTGCCTGAACAATAGCTTACAACCACAGTTTAAAATTATTACAAAAGCTAAAACAATGCTTTAAATATCGGTATTTACAATTAATCTAACATTGACATGAAATAAACATGCTCCGCAGAGTCGTGCACTTTTATACAGAAATTTATTTTTTTGAGGACAAATGATAAGTCACATATATTAGCTGGACCATTGAAAGCAAGCCCGCCTGTATCTGCATCTCCCTAGCCAGTAATGGCTAATTTCATGCAAATTTATTTTGACCAGCAATTTCCTACCAGCAGCAAGATTCATATCACGGATCCGCATGACCAGCCATTTCATCATCACTAGACGCATAATCTTCGCTAGCTTCACTATCACTGCTTTCTTCTTCCTGCCGACTCCCACATCCTCGGCCTTGGCATATCGTTCACAGTATTCTGAAAAGAACAATGACAGTAAATGTCAAATACAAAAGGTTTTGCATAATAGCTTGGTCAATGAAGCATAAATGGCACGTGTTAGCTTTTAATTTGCAACGACCACTAGCATTAAGGGGAAGGATTGATTCATGTTACAACTCATGATTATTTTTTCGGTTTTAAGCATACATGAAGCAAATGAAGAGATATACTCAACGAAATATGATTCTGCCCCGCGTCTCCCATTTGAACAGGTTGTCACTTCACAGGGTTTTATAAAATCTATGTTTCTATTATTTTACAGAACTCAGTTGTTCACAAAACAAAGTAAACCATATTTTACAGTTCAGCAAATCAAACACAAATAACACTGAAAAAGCACATGTATGCTGTTTTGCCTTTATAGCAATACTAAAGCATTCCAATTACGGAAATAACATATACTCCTTAAGGGAAAAGAATGAATATATAAAAATAAGGTCGTTACGGGAAAAATCAATGTGGGGATTAGCTATAACAATTAAAAATATAAAACCTTAGTAATATTTGAGCTTTAGCCAAACAAATATCAACCTACATTCTCTCACCTAATGGTTCTAATTACCTATGATAATTAAAACCTTAGTGCAATTTGAGCTTCAGCCAAATAAATATCAGCTTAGCTTCTCTCAACTAATGCTTCTGATCAGATTATCAAAATGCTAGATCTAGTTGATGCCAGCTATAAATGTAGAGAAGTACAGATTTTTTTAAAATACTTGTGGTTAATCTGTCAAACAATTCATTAAGTCCATCATTTTTACATGGGCTAGTACAAGGTCTAGGTTCTTGCCAGCCATTACATAGGGCAATCACAGGTGCCAAGCCTATAGGTCTATTTGGTGGAACCTCTCCCTAAACAATAAGAGGCTTGCACGCACTAGATGTTGTTCTGCTAAAAGCATGGGCCTATCAAGGCGTCAGGTTGTTTAGTGATCTCTTATATATTTGTAGATGGCTGTGTTGGGATGGAATTATGTCCAGATATAAGCAGCTTGATTAAGATCACAGAACATATATAATGCTCATATAAAATGGCTTGTCTATAATTCTCTAAAAAATTGACTATCTGGTTTGAGAGCTTATATGGGCATCTTGTGTGGAACCTTTAAAAATTGCTTCAAATGGCCGCTGCAATGGAAAAGACTACCTGTGGGGAAACTCTTGAAATATTTGGCATTTGGTACTAATGCTAAAAATCGTGTTGTGTGTGGAAGGCCAGATTCTGTCGAGCACCTTTTCTTTGATCCCATTCATGCTAGGTTTGCATGGAATGAATTCTCTGGGGCTGGAAAGTAATTGCTAACAGAAACATTTTTTGGCAAGATATCTGGCGTGGCCAATGTTACATTGAGTCATTTTTTGAGAAATCTAGGTCTTGTTTTATCTATTGAAATGCTTTGGTTCATATGGAGGCAGAGAAATTTGGATGTTTTTGAGGGCAAGATTAGATCCCCTACTATCATCATTAGTGAAGTCACCTTTTACAATGCTGTCTCGTAGGTCACAATTCAGATGAAAATTCCAG
This sequence comes from Taxus wallichiana var. yunnanensis, assembly GCA_018340775.1. Taxonomy (NCBI): domain Eukaryota; kingdom Viridiplantae; phylum Streptophyta; class Pinopsida; order Cupressales; family Taxaceae; genus Taxus; species Taxus wallichiana. Next base: position 600,726,164 of record CM031243.1, on the reverse strand, counting down.
GGAGCAAGCTTAGGAACTCCTAGCTTTAGGGGTTATCACGAGTTCAATTAACTGTAAGAAGCAAAGGTAAAATGAAGAAAGATCCTGCCCCACCGATTTTTTTTCCTTGTCCTGATGATCCAAGTTTTTCCTTGTCAAGACATCCAATAGGTACTGGGACCATTTGGGATTCAAAGGATAAGGGTGCCATTGAACAGGAAAGTGATCCTCATGTTGTCCAGCACGATAATGTTGAGAACATTGATGATGTAGAAATACAGAGAAAAATACCTTGTTTTGTAATAGGTGCAATTGTTGAGGACCCTGTGTGGCCTCTTGAAACTGGCCTCTTTTGGGGGTTGAAATTTGATTTGTGAGTTGTAGAAAAGAACATTGAGCTGAATATAGCAATCAAAACAATCTGCAAACATGGATTATACACATTTTGCACCCTTACCTTTCACTTTCTTATCATAGAGATCCTTGTTACGCATCATTAAAGCTGCAGCCTCTCCATTCAATGGGGAACTTGGATTTGGATAGAGCAATAACTGAGGAAGAAAAACTTCAAATATATTCACAAGATCTGCAATGCCATTATGATTAAACAAATAAATTTCAATCTCATAACCATTAGAGGTTATACAATGAAAATAAAACTCAACATGCACCCACAACAGTTTACAGATTCACATTGTTAACTTGATAGACACTGCTTACCAAACATGGGACTCCAGGTCTGATTTATCACATCCAAGCAAATTGTACCAGACCTGAATCATAAACAATGTCTAGCATGGTGAGGACTAAGTTTTCTTCTCCTTCGTTTCATTTCCAAATTTTCTTATAAAAAATTGGTATGTAGGAAAAAATCTCACATTTCATCAACATTGGGATGGAAGATCCTGTTCACAAAACCTATGGATGGAGATTTGTACGGGTACGCCTCTGGTAACTCTACACGGACCTTCCAGACACCCCCATGGTAAGGGCCTGCAATTATATGACAAAAATGTGTGATAATTAAAGAGAATGAGCAAGAAAACTATTGATCATTGTCAATAATGACTTTGAGATAGAAGTCTGAAATATATCATAATCGAAGATGTTATAGATCATTGGCAATAATGACTTTGAGATACTGCAATATTTCATAATCAAAGAGATAAATGGCCATCAACTTTGTGAAAACATTAAAGTAAATCCAGAAATAATATAAATGCAAGAGGAAATTTTGATCCTAAACAAACAATCATCCAATAGAATATATCTGTATAAAAACCCATAACAATGGAAATAATGCTCTTGGAAACACCTGTCTAATATTTTTAAACACAGTAAAAATATTACGTGGTTGTTTACCAAAAGCATTATTTCCAATATTATGGACTGTGGAAGCATGAGATCTTAAACACATAATAACTTCCAAAAAGTAAATTAGAGATTGGACACACGACAATCCAACTTTGAGGGAGGGATTCAATCGATGTCAAAACAATTTCTGCATAAGATGTGCCGAGTACCTACAAGATAAATGATCCCCATGTCATTGGCACCTTGTTCCTGAAGGATATCGTGTGTACTGGAATTCAACTATTCTTTCTTATAAAAAAAACTAAAATGATTACTCCTTTGATTCAAAAGCCTTAACAATGGTTTCTTCTTTGGTGTATACTAATATGAAATTGAGGACAGCTCCCACCTCTAGCTTTCTACATCACAATCCATGCATAATGAGATGAATCTGAGAAATATATGTATGCCCTTAGTCACAGCAACTTCTCAATGAAATCATGAAGTAGTTCAAAACATCCAATAAAAGGATGCAGGCAAGGGGATACACTATATGAAATCTCATAGGAAGCCCTTGGAACATACCCAAGGTTACCCCTCAGAATCTCTTTTGTTATCACCTATTTGATTCACAAGGAGACAAATACATATATGATTCACACAAAGAGAGAGAGCTGAAAGGCAAGGAAATGGACCATGAAAATGAAATGGAAATGGAAGAGTGAAACCCAATTCTCAATCAATTGAAAATGTGATACAAAGTACATATTATTAATATGAAATGACAGGTCAGTTCATCGTCAAGATGACTGTTCAGCTTGTAATGTATCTAGATAATGATAATATAAGATATTATTATTACATTTATTGCCTACACCTAGGATTATGTACAATATTAATGTTTGTGTTGCCCAGTTTGGCAACTTTTGTGTATTTGACCCTCATTTTCTTGATACAAAGCCCCTCCTCACTAGGTCTTGATCATCTTTCAAATTGTTGTTCCAAAACACATTTATCTTCAGACTGTTTTGAAATAGTCCTCTGCAAAAGGTATTGCCCAAGTGATAAGTTGTTCCCTTTTGCAGTTTTAGAGTTTTCATCAACCAAGGTATTAACTTGGCGAAGGCTTGAGTTTGTGGAATGAGAATTGGAGGAGGGTTTCAAATAGATGGTATCAATGGATTAAAAAAATGCAGCAAATAAATTTTGACTGCTAATTTATTTGCTGTGAGTGAAAATTGTCATAGCATGAAATGGAGGATAGAAAAAAATCAGTAAATATATTCTTCTGCTAATTTATTTGCTGTGAATGGAAATTAGCCAAACCTCTGAATGGAGGAATGAAAAAATGCAGCAAATAAATTTTACTGCAAATTTATTTGCTTTGAATGGATATTTGCCCTGGCACTCTGATACCAATGTAAGGCCAGGAAATGGACTGTGAAAATGAAATGGAAATGGAAGAGTGAAACCCAATTCTCATTTACTTGAAAATATGATATTACATATTTATCAACATGAAATGACTATTCAGTTCATCTTCAAGATGACTGTTCAGCTTCTAATGTATCTAGGTAATAATAATATAAAATATTATTATTACATTTATTGCCTACACCTAGGATTATGTACAATACTGTTACAAGAGAGACTTGTCAGGAAAATAGGTCAATAACAAGAAATGGAACAAGAGAATTGGAACATTACTAAAAACGAAAGAGACAAAACAATGGGACTCCCCATGGAAAATACAATTTGCAGAAACATGTATTATTGAAGCAAAACAAAAGAGCAGTGAGGATATTCAGAAGAACAAAAAAATAAGAAATCGAGTAAATTTTGACCATTGAACTGATCGTGGCAGCCCAATTGGCCAATCTAACCTGACAAAGCAACCACGTGTTATTCACAAAACAAGAACTGTGCTATGCACTGTTAGGAAATTAGTGCTTCATTAGAATATTAATATTAGAGATATACTATGGTGTACATGTATTTGTGTCGGTTGTTTTAACAACACACATATATAGGATTAGTTTGTTAGCCTAACCTCCTCATTAATAGGAGTGCATTAGGCTTTATATATGTAATCTTGTCAAATGTTAATGATTAAGCTCCAGTATTGCTCTCATGCACAGGCCAATCACAAAGCAAAAATTGTGCTACGCACAGTCCAATCAAAAATAAGAGATGTCCTAATGATGGTTCACGAAAGAAGAAACGTAGTCTAAAGAGATTTTTACACAGTTTCCTACCCAAAATTTTTGTTCATTTAGTCATGGACTGTGAAAGTGTTAAATCTCTTAACAAGAGTTGTGTTACACACCTAAGCGCAGAATAATGCATACTAACTATGACAGAATACCCAATAATAACAATTATAATGTACCAGAACTATTGCTAATGATAATATCAATATAACATACGATATACCCAAGAGATGAAAGCAGCACTGCTCCGAAAGAGAGAATAACAAGGAAGTTACATGCAACCCCAAGTAATCCTCAACATAAGACAATATATCCTTCTAGAGATATCCAAGAATAGAAAATACTGGATATGAAGCTTAGAGTGCACTTCTCCACTAGATATTACTTGAGATTCTCAACGGTGCTTTAAAGTGTCAGCTGTCCATGCACTGATCTTTTAATTGGCTGACATGCTTGACCATTACTAGGTACATAACCTTAACCATTCATCAAAATATGATTTAGCATCAAGAAATCGTCTTCTTCCAACTTAAAACATATTATGGCCTCTCCTTGAAGAATCTTCTTGAGGTTGCTCTTGATATTTACCATGCCTGAACATTCATCAATCCATGCATGATATTTATTGTAGTCAATTTTAGATACTCAGCTGTCCAAATAAATACTGTTCAAATTGTTGTCATAAAAATTACTTATGTTCGGAGGGATGCCTTATAATCCCTTCTCATGGATTTGGTGGAAGTCCCTATAATCCTTCGAAAAGGCAACATATTGTTTGTACTTTTATGTCAACAATATTGCCAACTACATTGCTATGACTAGTATTTTAATGTTGGATGCAGATATTGAAAGTCAGACAGCCCTAATAATATGTTGGCATCAAGTTTAGTTGCTGTTTGGTAAAATTGGAATGTTAATTTTTTTCCCATGCAATCTCTTATTAACGTTTTCGAGGCACCAAATATCTCCCTTCTAAATAAATACTATGCATGGTGAACTATTCGGATTTCCTCATTTAAGGAAGCAAAAAGGACCTGCATCTTGTTTTCTCTTGTACAGTAGAAGCTTAGTGATATTTCTCCTCTAACCAAAATAAGTTTAATGGCTTTCAGTCTTCAATCATTGCTACAAATGTCACACGACAGAAACTGTATGAAACTCTAGAAGCTTGAAAATCTTGTCTCTTTATTTTGGGTTTTTATGATTACAAGCAGTGTTTTACATGACCTTTATTTTTATACCTTGCACTTGGAGATTAACAACACCCTACTTACACTACTTCTATTAGCGCTCTACCTTCACAATACTTCTGTCAGCATTTTCGTTAGTTCGAACTTTCATCGAGTGAAGCAACAAGGGGAAAATCACATTGTTGGATATTTTATAGTTTAGTGCGTCATGTTAGAATATTTTGTGTGTGTATGTGAGACTTGTTATGAGACAACTTATCATAGAGATAGGAGTAAGAGAGAGATTGCAGGCATTGATTGTTAGTTTGGAGATGATGCTTGACTCCTTCCTTTTCGGAGATCATGCCCATATGTATTTCCCATTCAAAGAACAATTTAATTATGCAGTTCTGTGTTAATCTCTTACCTGAACTTCATTTGGTATCAGATCAGGCAAAGTTTAGCTTTGAAGAAAAGATCGCTCTTAATGAAAGTTTGTGCGAGTGTTTGATAAATGATCAAGGGCAGTTCTGCCATTGTTAATTGCCCAAATACATGGTTAAAAATTAAAATTATTAGAGGATTTCTTGTTCAGATTGTAGTATCTATTAATTTGTTTACTTGGTTTAGTAGAGGTTTGAGTAGAAGTGCAGTTTTTTCTTTTTTATACAAATATAGAGGGAGACGTGGCAAGCAAAAGCTTTATTCTGGTAAAGCACCCAGCTTGGGCTTTATCATTGTTTACTAGGCCATGGTCCCGTGGAGGGGGCTCCATAAATATCTCTGCAGCACCTGCTGAGAAAATTTATGAGCATTTTAGCAATTTTAAGGTCCCATGCTTTTTTATTACTTTCCTCAGCAATACTCGCTGAGATATTATAGGATCCCATTGGATTTTTATGGTTATTTGCAGGTAAATAAAAATCATATTTCCCTCTAAAATCACCAAAAATTAATGGCAGGAATGCATGTTATGTTCCACATAGACAAAAATCAACCTAAAGTGTAGGGGGAAACTGCCTGGCCCCCTCTCCAGCCACCTCTTAAGTTTAGGGGGCAAAAAAGTGGAGCTCCTATTTTTAGGCCTAGATTCTATTATTTCCCGTAGCTGGATTTAAAAAGAAGCATGGGACCTTCTGCTGCAAGAAAATAGGAGCTGAAGCCCCTCCATGGGACCATGCTCTTAGAATTGATTTCAGATAAATTGAAAAAGGCATGGAACTATACCAGCGCCCACACCATTCATAGAAGAAGACAAAAGCATTCAGAAAGAGAATAGAAGCGTGTAAGCAAAAGCGTCATCCGACAAGGTTTACTCAAAATTGCCCACACCATATTGGAATAAAAAGCACAGCATATGAGCAAGAAACACAATCCATCATATTCAATATTTTAAGATGTTGCAAAAGTGCCTGTGGAATGCCATTCTTCCTTGGACGTGTTCAACAAACATTCAATCACAAAAAGAATCTGCACAGCTCTTTGTTCATTTACAAATCAGAAAAAAAACAATTCCCAGAAGCATAGATGTAATTGAAAGCACCAAAACCCCAGCCATACAAAGCACCTTGAGTGAGGACACGCCATTAATCAGGTGAAACACCATCCCAGAGCACCATTTTCAATGCACCTGCACGGTGATTTTTAATTGGCTGCCAAAAGATTTAATGATTTTAAGTTTTGTTTACATCATCAAAAATTAGGGCTAAAGCTTTCCTACTTAAAGATTTTATGTATATATATATCCTTAGGCAAAACTACAGGAAAAAAATTTAAAACAATTGCCTAAAGCGCCTGAAAGGCTATTATTTCAGAATCCAGCAAACCAGGAAGGGACCCAAGAGCTGAAACTTGGCCACATTCTACAGTTGGTGCTATTACATTCCACGAAAAATGAAATTTTACCTAAGACCCTGTCAAACTTCAGATTTAATGGTTTACATCATTTGTCAAAATTTGTTTGTAACAGATGCATTTTCGGAAAACTTGACATAATAGTTGGGTCAGTCCTGTTGGGGGAGATTTTTGTTATCAATAAAAGAAAAAGAACACGCAGATGTGCTTCAAACGAAATCTTGCTGAATAAGCAGCTATTTGTTGGAGGTCAAAGGCAACAGAGGTAGGAAGCCTATCAACGACCTCAAGTTCATCACTAATGACAGGATTGCACATCACACTAGTGGCACAAAATCATTATATTTTGTTTGTATGTGTGGTGAAGATAAATTATTGTGAACAGATGTATAAGAGAGCTCTAAGTACCTCTAAGTGATAGGCCAGTGAGAAGCCCAACACTCACTGAAAGTGAAAGAATAAACAATTGTGTTTGCATATATAGGTTATCACTAGAAGTGATTTTCCGACAAGAAGAAGTCCAGCACTTACTGGAAGTAAAAACATGAACAGTTGTGTTTACATATGTAGGTGATCACAAGCAGTAGTCATCGTGAATAGCAGAGTGCATACTTGGATGTGCTGACATACATGTTCGTTTCTGGTTTGTGAGGTGTTCCTCTCCCTATATTCGCACTAAGGGGGAATGTTGGATATTTTATAGTTTAGTCAATCATGTTAGAAAATTAGAATATTTTATATGCGTGTATGTATGAGTTGTTATGAAACAACTCATTATAGAATAGGAATAATGAGAGAGATTGCAGGGATTGAGAGTTAGTTTGGAGATAATGTTCAACTTCTTCCTTTTAAGTGATCATGCCTATATGTATTTTCCATTTAAAAATAATTTATTTAAGTAGTTTTGTGTTAATCTCTTGCCAAAACGTCACACATAAACAGTTAATTAAGAATGTTTTATACAACTTCATTTTAATGAGTAAAGGTTCTGGAATCATCATTAAATGATACGCCAATTTGAATTTTTTCATAATGGCTCTTAATCCATCCAGCAGAATCAGATGAAGGCAATCAGCTAGAAATAACTTCTCTGTCAAGGAATCGGTTGCTATTCAGTTCGCATGATGGGAAACTAAGGACACTTAAAACACAAGACAAAACAATCACACTTGTGCTCATCTTCGAGAGACAAAAACCCACTAAGATGATCAAGTATGAAGTAGCAGACAGAATTATTCAGAAGAAAGACATAAATTAATAATTATGATGGGGGTTAAGGATGGTCAGGTTCCTCAGGGATCACTGTTAACTTGTAAAAAAATCACATTAACTTTTAAGAGTAATATTGACTTTAAGACTTGGCTGCCAAATATGTGCACTTTAGAAAAGCTGAAATAGGCAGATTTCGCAGCTACTGAATCTAACAAAATTAGACTTGACCAAACAGGCAAAATTCAAAAATTGTGAGCTGCGGAATCCGCCCGGTATGAAAGCCATTGAAGACAAACCACCCAGATAGTTAGGTGAGACATGCCATTGCCTGACCATTGAAATGGAAAATCGGTTGAAGTCTTGTGTTCGTATGGTGGCCCAATGAATACATAAACAAGCACATTGTACTTATGTATTGGTATTTAGAATTGTAGTTGCATTCAAGCTGAGTCTAAGAAGTGTTGTGAGATGTTCGAATAGTGTTGCAGAGCAGAACAAGCTGAAGATTAGATGTACAGGTGTTGATTGCTGTCCCACAGAGACCTTTGAGGCTTTAAAGAAGAGCTTGGCTTGTAACTCTTGCTGATTTTTGGTGACATTGATTCACACCCCAAATTCACTGGATTTGTTATGCCTAGTGGATTTCTCTAGGGTACATCTTGGGTCATGCCTGTTTGTGTGGTCTGTTCATGCCATTTACTTAATTAATTGTTCATCTTTGAATTGCTGTCATTCATTTCCAGCACTTTGGAAAGCACATGAACTCTAAATTTTTATGTCATACTGTTTTCTTCAGCAAAGTACTTAGTTACAGTAGCAAATTAAATGAATTCAGACATAAATAAGGTAATAGCTTTGTTAATAAGTCAGAGATTTAACCAGCCAAAATACTGATCAGAAATAATGTTACTCCCACACACCTGGACTACATATAGACATCTAGGCCTTGGGAAGGCATCAGCTAGGGGCTCGATAGATCTGCAGCTTGGGTTACTTTTTCTCTCAATCATCGAGATAAAAATTGTAACATTCAAGTACAATGGTGGCCCAACTGAGTTGTAAAAATCACTGGTCCTATCCAATTGCAATTTGGGATTAACATACCCCCCATGGGAAACAAATTTTCAGAGCTAAAGATAACTCTTATACAGCACGAGCTGCTGGCTCCTGAGCCTTAGCTCGTTGATCAAATTTCAAATAAAGAAAATGCAAGTTTTGAGTCAAATAATGTGATGTGTTTCAGCAGTGCCCATTAAAACACAAATACCCAACAATGTATCATAACAGCCTCACTTCATAGAAACGGCGCTCTGTCAAAGCTCTCAACAGATTCACGCACAAAGAATTTAGACACTTGACTAAAGTTGTCAGGCTGTGTCCTTTCTATGAGTTCACCGTGTCCTGAAACATTCCATCAGATGTGATTATGACATTTCAAATGTTTGGCAATCAATTAAGAAGGTTGCATTCTTCTCCATCAATTCACCTATATAAGATGTTACATTATCTTCAACCTTGGGAACAGGGTTCTACCAATCATATCACAAGTCGCACCACAGAAGTTTGAAGGCTTTCCATGATGGAGACTCATTCCATTCTCGTTTGTGGCATTTACATTTTCATAAAATTCCTCTACAGCGAGCACCACATTTCTTTCTTGTTTGTTTCATTTTGGGTATTGGATTTCTCTTTTAAAAACCTACACCGCTGGCACCATTGGCATTCTAGAATTCTCTACAATAATGCTATTTCCAGCACTATGAACTAAATTATGGGTTCAATCACCAGGAAGTCATTCATAGATGAAAATTTATGGACTCATACCAGAAACCTGAGCAGGAGAATAAAAGAAAATTTGGAATCCTCACCTCAAAAGATTCGAATAAGCAAAGGTGAATGACAGAAGAGAGAAGGTATTCACGTCAAACAAAATCCTGTTATGGAGGTATGTCACAGACATACATAGACCAATAGCTTGGAATTAAAAGACAGCATGGTAATAGAAACACATACACAAGGCAAAGCGGTGCCCATATCACCAAGATGGCCCAGGATTGAACTTGGCCTAAATGACGGTGGTGGATAAATCATAAAATATGGCATTTAAAAAAAAGGTATTTGTCAACTTAAAAATGACCACCGGACAAGGTGATCCAGAAGTCACAGTACACACAGATACCCAACAACAAGCACTTCAATAATCCATAGTAAAGTATGCTGTGGTTATAGATAAAAGATGGTTTTATTAAAGGTAGTTTTCACCAAGATAGCCACCAGACAAGGCAATCCCGAAATCGCAGTACACAGAGGCCCCCAAAGTACACAGAGGCCCCCAACAACAAGCCCCTTGATAGTGCGGAGATTAAAGGTGTGCAATGGTAATGTATAATAACATGGTGTTTTTCAATAAAAAAACGGCCAGCAGGTCAAGAAAGCCACAGATCACAGACACGGGTAGGCACTCAACAACAAACCCCTTCATAATGCAGGGATTAAAAGTAAGATATGGTGATGTATTAGAGATGGTTGGGGAAAAAAGTGTTTTCAACCATTAAAACAGACATAGGGGAAGGTGATCCATAAATCACAAGACATGCAAACACCCAACAAGAAGCCCCTGGTTAATGTAAAAATTACAAGTATGCTACGGTGATGTAAAGAAGATGGTTGGAACAAAAACGGTTCTTTTCAATTAAAAAAAAAGACACCGTTCATATATGCCTAATATGTTTTCATATGTTAAAAACTAAAGAGAATAAGATCTATAACAAAATAAAAACACTCTATTTATTGGGGATGCTAACCCACTGATTTCACAAAAAAAAAAATTCAAACAGCGCCATGGGAATTTGAACTCCCCACAAACAGGTATATCTATTACCTTGCAGATTCTAGGTCTAATGGCGATCCACCCAGTTAAAATAACAAAGGATAACATACATATATATCTGCATGTATCCAAATAAACCTCTGTTTGTGGGTGTTTTATTACTATGCAGTATCAAATGAAAAAAATTGAGTGAAGTGACTTGTTACATACTTTCTGGAGGTCCGTTGAAGAGAACATTGAACTCATTAATTCCATCGTTTATCATCTCCACTTTATAGTCTGTCATCATGCTGATAAAAATAGAAAAAGTGCAGTATATTTCAGCCAATATATCGGCTAAATTTTCGACAATCAATCGGGCCCAAAAAAAATTGAAAAAAAAAAACATCTTTGAGCGAGTTAATCGCAAGCAAAGCCAATCCAAAACACACCCACGAACGAAAAAACCCGTTCGACAAAAATCAGAATGACACCCATCAATGACATAATCAAATAAAAGGAGCCCAAATAAAGAACAAGACTTACAGCTTCATGACATCCATATCTCTGCGCTTGCTAGGGGAAGCCATTGAAAATGCAACCTTAATTACGAAGCGCCGAAAATTTAAGGATACGAAATGGGTATGGACGATTAAGGAAGATAATTGTGGTGAGAGGAGTAACGAATGAGAAATTGGGTATCAATCACATCATTATATACGTAACTGTGTGACTAAAAAGTGTGAGGAATGTGAACCTGTGGCTTAAGGAAAGGGAATTGTTTTGTTGGGTGAGGAAGATCGGGAAGATGCTTACTTTGGTTTAATGCTCAAGGCACTGTGAGGAGGACAGTGTGTTTGGACTACACACGTTAAGTATTTACCAATTTTGGAGATTTCTGTGCTCAAACGGGTGGCACACTAACCAATGGTGAATGTGGTGGCAGCCCAATCAATGGAATCCTAATTGAAATTGGATTAGGTAGTTAAAAGGCAGCACAAAACAAATTGGATTACTTAAAATTGGAGATTTAAAAAGGATTTATTGATTGATTGATTTTTATGTCTTAGTGTTTTAATGGGATTATTTTAGGAGTACAAATATTAAATGCAAAAATATCTATTACAATTTCTATTATTAAATATTGTAGTAACTACCCCTAACTCTTACTGTTCAATTTTAAATTGAAAGATATTTTGTTAACCTAATAATAATGTGCCTTTAAGCGTGACTCGAATTTAAGTCTTCAATCCTTAATTTTCAATCTCACCACCTCTTTTTTGGATTAGTTAAAATTTTATTAGGTTGGGTTGAGGGATCATAATTATGTTGATAGGTGTTTTAAATGGCAACATAAAGTAGCGTAGTAGATTGTAATGTCTACAAATTTTTAATATTTGTTTTTTATCATTAAATTTAATGTACACTTAATTTTTATTAAGAAAAAAATGTGTTTGAAGTGTTTGAAAATTCACAAAATATAGGTCATATAATAGAGTTTATGACCATTTATTGTCCCAGAAAGATGTTTTCAACCCGACATGGTGATGTAGCTTGATTAACACCATTTATCACCAATTAGTGGGAATTTTGCAAGGAATGTAATGAAGTTATTAGTGAATGTGGTATACAAAAATGAAGATAAGGGCCTTGAGATTGATATCTCTTAGCATTTTTAAAATAGATATATTTAAGATATTTGTACTAGTATGATAAGGTTAAGCTACATGTTGATTTAATATACATGATCATGTACATATGGATTCATTGTGGTTGGGTGGAGTGGTAAGATAGGATGTTGTTTGATTATTTTGCACACAACGGTCTAAAATAATTAAAGTGGTGTCTTAATTCAAATTATCAAATAAATACAATACAATACAATAAGCATAACCCAAAATAGGGTTTTATTGCATATTTGTAGAGAAAATAGAGAGAAGATGTTGTAAAAACACAATGGAAATATCCAACTTGTTTTTGAATGTTCAATTGATATATAGATAGTATTAGTTCCTAGAATCATCTTAGAAATGTGGCATCAATATGTTTGGTGAAAATCATGGGTAGGAAGCATGTTTGGACATTATCATCAAAGTCGAACACCTCTGTCTAACTTGGATTTTCCATTTGTGCTTAAGAGGGAGTTATAGGCCTAAAACTAGATGGAGCCCTTTCCAATTGTATGCAATCTAGATTCAAGGTATTCGGGCCCTTCATCTAATGTGATGAAGCTTTTATAAAATCTCCTTGTCCAAATCTTAACAATGCATGGTATATTTGTGTGAGGTATCATATTTGCCTTATTGTCTACGGGGCATTTTCCACCTCACACATGGTGAGTCATCTCACTTAGGTGAGGTCATAGGTCATTAGGTGTCATAGGAGTTATATGACAAATTATGTAATAGAATATGTCAAATTATGTCATAGAATATGTCATATGCATCAAGTGCGTCATACAGAGTTACTTTCCATTTACGGATCGTAACTCATTTCTCCTCGAGGAGGTCCTGTGGTGGGAGTTACACAACACTCTTATTTGTACTCTTTATTTTGATCTATGAGAATGAGTAGACTGTTTTTATACATGAATCTTGTATGGTTAATTCTTGTTGATTACTTAGAGCACATTTTTCGATTTCGTTGGAGTGCAACGTTCTTGATGTGCACGGGTTCTATTTGATTCTCGTGGTTCAATCTCACATGTTATCAAAGTTACATTATCGATGAACGGGTACTCGTTTATCGATTGTTACTAATTACTTCCGCTTTTTGATTTTTCATCACTTCTTATGTAATTTCATTAATCAGTTTTGGTTTGTGTTAATCTAGGTTAACATATTATTTTTAGAGTTGTTTTTGTGGTTTTACTTTGTGCGTGTGTAGATTAGGAGTTTCTCTGCTACATTTGGTTGGTTGTAGCTATATTTGGTGGGAATCTTATTTGGAGGTATTTTATGTTTCTAGTTTTTGTTCGAATTATGCATTAAGTTTTGTTTTGGTTTATATGTTTTCCTTAAAAACCACATGTATCTCATCATTTCCTCTACACTTATTAATCTCTTTGTTCAACTCCTTGAGACCCCTTTCGAGCCCTCGGCTGAACTCGTAAGAAGATGCTTACAGAGCTCCTCGAGCTCATCCTTGAACGAAGCTCAGTAACGAGCTAAGTGAGTCACAAATCGTGTTTTTGGGCGAGTTGTGCTCAACTCTATCGAGCTCGCCTTTGACTTTATGGGCTCTACCTTGTATTGTTTTGTCGGTCTCCTCTGCCCTGTTTGAGCTCCTTGAGCTCGACTCCACTACTTCTAAGTTGGGCTTCTCTCGTATCCCACACAAATATGTCGTGCTCACTCATCTTCATGGAATCCTAGATCGATCGTGTTGGATTAAACTTGAGCTCGTTGCATCTCCCCCTATGCTTGTACCATTCTTATCATCGGGCTCAAGTTCGTGCCCTTATCTTGAACCTTGTTCACCACATCTAACCAAGCTTCCCTGTTGAGCTCTCTAAACCCCTGCTCGGTCTACTCGTGGCTCCATTCCTTGTACTGTCTCAATCTTCCATGTGTATTCCCATGAAGCTCTACATTTCAAACGGCCTTGTCATGTTTTCTGCCTTTTTTCTCAATGCAAATTTTTTAAACCCCTACGCACTCATCCCTTAAAAGTTTGTCTCGGACTGTTTCAACCTAACTTTATGTTGATTTGTGGAGCTCAATTACTTCAGTTTAGCATGATATATTAAACTTGTTGGAAAACATAGTAATCGACATCGGTTATGAAGGGACCAACATTGGTCACTTATGACCAAAGATCGATCAAGAAAGTAGGAACCATAATCGGTTAGAGCTAATCGGCATCGATTACACAATGCGGGAGTGTTTTATTTAACTCTCAAGAATTAGATATAATTTTAGTATTAAAGAAGATCTATTGATTGTAATTGCATGGCTAAGTGCCCTAAGTTTGTATAAGGTATTTATAAGCTAGAAAGCTAGGGTTAGAAGAGAGTTAATGATTATTGTGAAAATAATTGTGAGAGAGAGAATTATTGGAGAAGAAGGAGAAGCTTGAGAGAAAGAAATTATTATACATCGTGAGAGGTGTGGAAGATTGTAAATGTTCATTGTATATTTTACAGAAAGATTTAGATAATAGATTGGCTTATTTCTTGGTGGATGTAGCCCACCTTTGGGTGAACCATGTTAATGATTATTGTGAAAATAATTGTGTGAGAGAGAATTCTTGGAGAAGGAGAAGCTAGAGAGAGAGAAAGTACTGTACATCGTGAGAGGTGTGGAAGGTTGTAAATGTTCATTGTATATCTTCTTAAAACTTTGGATAATAGATTGACTTGTTTCTTGGTGGATGTAGCCCACACTAGGTGAACCACATTAAATCTGGTGTTGATTTATATCTCTTGTTTTGTATATTTCTTCTAGTAGAATATCTATTTTTATTGCATGTATGCTTAGATCTAATATATTATATGTACAACCTTGTGCTAACCCCAACAACTAGTATCAGATATTTGTTTGAGGGTTTTATGTGTTGACAGATTTACTCATGAGGGTTTTCTGATTGAGTGGGAGCTACAACAATGGTAGAAGAAAACAAATACAAGGTAGAGAATTTGATACGGCCAAAATTATCAATTATGGAAGATGCAGATTGAGGATTATTTGTATCAAAGAGATTTGTACTTACCATTGGATGAAAATTCTAGACCTACGAAGATGATTGATGAAGAATGGAAGATTCTTGACAGAAAGGCTTTGGAATATATAAGATTGAGCCTAACAAAGCATCTCTGTGGCTTCCAATATTACAGTGACATCTAAGATAGAGTTAATGAAATCTCTTGCTAATTTATATGAAAAACCTAATGCTTTAAATAAAGTTTATTTGATGAAGAAACTATTTAGTTCTAAGATGCATGAAGGTGGATCTGCATCTAGTCATTTGAATGATTTTGATCTATTGTAAATCAGTTAAAATTGGTTGATATTCCGTTTGATGATGAAGTGAAAGCACTCTTATTCTTATGTTTTTTGCCTGATAGTTGGGATAACTTGGTAATGGTTGTTAGTAATACAACATCTGCTAATAATATTTTTAAGTTTAATGATGTGGTTAGTATAATATTGAATGAAGAAATTCACATGAAAATTACATAGGAATCATCATCTGGGAATGCTTTGAATGTAGAAAGCAAGGTAGGTAGAATGAAGAGAGATCCAATAGTAAGAATAATGGGAAATCAAATTCAAGGAATGAATAGATCTAAATCCAAAGGTAAGGAAATTACACGTTGGAATTGTGGAAAGAAATGACATACAAAGAAAGATTGTTGGTCAAAGGATAAAGAAAACCAACACCCAGACAAAGGTAAAAAGGTAAATAAAAAGGTAAATATTACAGTAGAGGTAATGCAAGATGCTCTTATTCTTTCTTTGGATAATAGAATAGAATCTTGGATTTTAGATTCAGGAGCTTCTTTCCATGCAACCCCTAATAAGGGTTATTTTAGAAATTATGTCCAGGGCAATTTTGGGCATGTTTATTTGGGTGATAATGAACATTGCGGTATTTTTGGTAAAGGGAAGTTCATCTAAAATTACGAGAATGGAAATACATGGGTATTGAAAGATGTGAGGCATGTGTCAAGCCTCGGAGGAATTTTATTTCTACTGGCAACTAGGTGAAGTTGGTTGCATGGTTACATGGTTACATTCACAGCAGACTCTTGGAAAGTCACCAAGGGTGCCTTTGTTGTGGCAAGAGGCAAGAAGGTAGGAACGTTATATTTATCTACCTATGTTACTGATTCCTTTTCTATGTTATCTACTTCAGATTCAGATGCATGCATGTGGCATAATCGGTTGGGCCATATGAGTCAAAAAGGAATGCAGATCTTAAAGGCTAAGGGTAAGTTATCATATTTGAAAGATTTAGATCTTGATTTCTGTGAGCATTGTGTCTTTGGAAAGCAAAAGAGAGTGAGATTTCTCAAAGTTGGGCAACTAAAAAGGAGCAGAAATTGGAGTTAGTACACTTAGATGTGTGGGGACCAACCCAGGTAGCTTCTCATGGAGGATCCCATTATTATGTTACTTTCATTGATGATCCTACAAGAAAGGTATGGGTTTATTGCATTAAACATAAATTTGATGTTTTTGACACTTTTAAAAGATGGAAAACCCTTGTTGAGAATGAATCAAATTCAAAGTTAAAGTGTCTTAGATCTAATAATGGTGGTGAATATTGTAGCAAGGCTTTCAATGATTATTATTTAGTGAATGGAATACGTAGATAAAGGATGGTTCCAAGAACACCACAAGAGAATGGTGTTGTAGAAAGAATGAACAGGACAATCATGGAACGTGCTAGAAGTATGAGGATACATGTTGGATTACCCTTGCGTTTTGTGTCGAAGCGATTAATCAACGGTTTGTTTGATTAACTGTGGGCCTTCAAGTTCACTAGATGGAGGAATACCAGAGGAAGCTTGGACCAAAAAGAGGTAGATCTTTCTTTTCTTAAAGTTTTTGGTTTAGAAGCTTTTGTGCATATTGATAAGGAAAATAAAAAAGTTAGATGTAAAATCCAAGAGATGCACTTTCATTGGTTATGGATCTGGTGATTTCGGATTCCGTTTTTGGGATTTAGAGAATTTTAAAATTATTAGGAGTCATGACATTGAATGGAATGAAAAGAGAATGTACAGAGGATCAAATTTTGGTACCCAAGGACGAACCGGTTGAGAAGTTTGTGAATGAAAATGAACTCTCGGATTTAAAACTCATACCTATAGGGTTACACAATAACTAGTGTCGGTTGACCCGACCAGACATCGGTCAATTGAACCGGTATTGGTTACAAAAGAGCCAAACCGACATCGGTTAGCGAATCGAATTCAGCATTTATACGGTGGTACCGGCATCGGTCATTGTCAAAATTTGAAATAAATGTCCAGGAGGTCCAAAATGAGCCTCTGGTACCCCAAATTTCTTTGAGAAGGTCACAAAGGGTAAGTAAACCTCCAGAAATATTTACACCTCTATCTTATTTATTATTGACTGATAATGGTGAACCAGAAAGTTTTGAAGAAGCAATGCAGGATGAGACCCACATTCAGTGGGAACATGACATGGATGAGGAGATGGACTCCTTGGAACAAA
This sequence comes from Taxus wallichiana var. yunnanensis, assembly GCA_018340775.1. NCBI lineage: Eukaryota > Viridiplantae > Streptophyta > Pinopsida > Cupressales > Taxaceae > Taxus > Taxus wallichiana. The sequence continues at coordinate 600,708,454 of CM031243.1, read as the reverse complement.
ACCAGACTTGGGATTTGGTTAAGTTGCACAATGTAAGAGAAATGTTGTAAAACAAATGGGTTTACAGATCAAGGTGTTATGTTAGTGGAGCCTATTTTCATGTTAGAGTGTGGTACAAATTAATGTGTTACACTCGGGTATTTTACTGGCGGTCTGAAAGGAATGAGCGGTTAGGGGTTTTGGCCCCCAATAAACCATGGGTGGTTTATTAACCCATGGGTAATGGGTAACCGTTATGGGCTATTTTGGGCCCATGGTTTTTTTCGGTACCGTTGTTTTGTAAAACCGCCTCTTCGACTACCCATAGGTTTATGGGACGGTTTTGTTTTTCCCATTGTTTGATACCCATGGTTTTGTAAAACTTCTTAGCATTTGTCATTTATATGGTCTTATGCATATGATAGATATGACAAGCAAATGTATTGCATATGTGTTTTGAATTTGAGTGTGAATTTTATAGAGTTTGTTGAGCATAGCTCCAAACGGATCTCTTATTGATTGAGAGAGTGGAGGCTTGTAATAAAATTTGAGAAAGTGATTCTTAGTGGACGTAGCCCAAATTGGGTGAACCACGTTAAATCTTGTCTCTCTCATGTTGTGTTATTTATTCTCGCACTTTTATTTGAGATCTATAATATTTTTGCATATTAGTTTCTTGAGATATGGTTATTAGTTGTAAGGGATTATTCCGCATATTTTATCTCTTATTTCTTAACACAAGGAAGAAGAGGGTGGACAAAAAAAAGTACAATCTGCAATGCTGTAGTAAAAGGATTTGCACAGAAAGCAGGTATTGAATTTGGTGAAATATTTTCTCCTGTTGTTAAAATGACTTCCATACATACTGTATTGAGTATAGTTGCAATACATGATTTGCATTTAGAGAAACTAGATGTGAAGACAACTTTCCTTCATGGTGATTTGGATGAAGAGATTTATATGCACAGAACCGCTTGGGTATGAAGTCAAGGGTAAGGATAAATTAGTGTGCGGTGTGAAAAAGAACCTATATGGGCTCAAACAAGCTCCAAGGCAATGGTACATGAGGTTTGATAGTTTCATGCATGAGCATGGTTACTTGAGATGTGAATCTAACCATTGTGTTTATTTCAAGAAGCTTGAAAATGGGAGCTATATTATTTTGTTACTATATGTGGATGATATGCTTATTGTAGGATCTAGTATGTATGAAATTGGTGAGCTTAAGGGAAAGCTAGCTCACACATTTTCTATGAAGGATTTAGGAGTTGCAAAAAGAATCCTTGGCATGCAAATACATAGAGACAGGAAGAACAAGAAATTTTATTTGTCTCGGAGGATTATATCTACAAGGTGTTAGAAAGGTTTAAAATGTAAAATTCAAAACCTGTAAGTACACCTATGGCTAGACACTTCAAATTGAGAAAAGATCAGTGTCCTTCATCACATGAGGAGGTCAAATACATGACACAAGTACCATATGCTTCAAAGAATTGGGAGTCTCATGTATGCTATGGTTTGTACCAGACCAGACATTGCCGGCATGAAGCAATGGGAGTTGTGAGTAGATTTATGGCCAATCCAGGTAAAGATCATTGGAAATCAGTCCAATGGATACTCAGGTATTTGAGAGGGACATCTAGCATGCAGTTATAATATGGAGGTTAGAATATTTCTTTATGTGGCTATGTTTATTCGGATATGGCTAGAGATCTAGATGGTAGAAGGAGCACTACTGGATATATTTTCACAATAGGTGGGATGGAAATTAGTTGGATTTTGAGATTACAGAAGGTTGTGGCTTTATCTACTATAGAGGCAGAGTATGTTGCAGCTACAAAGGCTAGCAAAGAGATGATATGGGTGAGCAGGTTCATGGAAGAGTTGGGAAAGGAACAAGATGATTGCAAATTATTCAATGACAATTCAGTGTAATTCATTTGGCAAAGAACTTATTGTTTCATTCTAGAACGAAACACATTCAGTTGAGATATCACTCCATATGGTAGGTATTGAAGGATGGTCAACTAAAACTGGAGAATATTCATACGAGTGAAAATACTACGGATATGCTAACAAAGCCATTAGCAAAAGAGAATTTGGAGCTACACTCCACTTCTGTTGGTCTTCGAATTTGAGACTTGAAGAGGAAGAAACAAAGATAAGGAAAGGATCCAAGGATGATGATGTACATGTATATTGTAGTAATTTATCTCCAAGTGGGAGATTGTTGAGTTGTGGAGCTCAATTACTTCAATTTAACATGTTATATTAAACTTGTTGGAAAACATAATGCATCGATCGACATCGATTATGAAGGGAGTGACATCTGTCACCTATGACATAATCGGTCGAGGCAAGTAGGAACCGACATCGGTTAGGGCTAAGCAACATCGGTTACCCAATGTGCAGTGTTTTATTTAACTCTCGGGAATTAGATCTAATTTTAGTATTAAAGCAGATCTATTGATTGTAATTGCATGGCTAAGTGCCCTAAGTTTGTATAAGGTATTTATAAGCTAGAAAGCTAGGGTTAGAAGAGAGAGTTAATGATTATTGTGAAAATAATTGTGTGAGAGAGAATTCTTGGAGAAAAAGAGAAGCTAGAGAGAAAGAAACTATTGTACATCGTGAGAGGTATGGAAGGTTGTAAATCTTCATTGTATATCTTCTGAAAGCTTTGGATAATAGATTGGCTTGTTTCTTGGTGGATGTAGCCCACCTTTGGGTGAACCACATTAAATTGAGTGTTGATTTATATATATTATTTTGTATATTTCTTCCAGTAGAATATCCGTTTTTATTGCATGTATGCTTAAATCTAATATATTATATGTACAACCTTGTCTAACCCCAACACGTTATGTACAGTGTAACCAACATCTTCCTCGTCAATTTTATTTCCCAAGTCATGTTTGTCCTCTACCCGGCCCCTCCCTCACGTCGCCACATGGTTTTCCTCCTTCCTCATTGACCTACCTTTTCAAGTTTTCCCTCCATTGTAATATTTGAACCCACTTTTCCATAGGCCTTGTTCCTTTTTAAAACTATCCTAAGTTTTTTTAATTATGGCTTATCCTATATTAAATCACATAGGATATAAATTTAAAACATATCTTATAGTTATTTAATTAAAGTTGGATTTTGAAAAAAAAAAAAGCAGTCATTTTTAATTCGAGGTAGCTATTGTTTTAAAATAAAATCCTTTTAATCTTTTATCATTTTCAATGATTAAATTAATTGGGTAAATTATTTGAAATTCTAGCGTTACTAGACGTTTTTAATTGTGTGGTTGTGAAGGGGTGTGTTTTCACCTTCCGAAGGATTTTCACATTTAAAGGTCCTTTGGCTCCATTTGGAGTCATTTTTGCTTGTAATCAAACTCTTGTTATTGTTTGCGGGCTAGTGAGCACATTTGCCACAACCTTGCGGTAAGGGAGTTCCTCACGATGTGAGACACTATTTCTCACGAGAGGACTTAGTTTTTTCTCCTTATTTTTTAACCTTGTTTTTGCTTATTACAATATCGATTTCTTATGATCGCTCTAAACTTATTGTGGTTTCCACACTTGTGCATTTCTACACCAATTACAAACTAGTGAATTGTTTCACGATGCACAATCACATTTGATTGTAATCAACATGTTATTCTTGAAGAGTCACAAATAAGGGGTGAAAATATTGTTATGGGTGTGTGTGTTTCCTTGCTTTCTGCATTCTTACTTTCTCTCTCTTCATGATGGATGCTAGTGCAGTACATTTTCTTATGTCGTTTAACTTCTTTGAATGGAGATCTAAGATGATTATGAAACTAAGGGGTAAATGGTTGTTTTGCATCACTATGGGAGTAGAGACTGAACCTAATGATGAACCTAAAAAATCTAAGTGGTTTAACCGATGTGATGAAGCCTTAGGTATTCTTTGTATGTTCATCTCTCCCGAATTTCTCTTCCACATTGAGTCTTCTGAAACACCTGATGAAGCATGGAAAAATTTAGATGATATGTTTGGAAAAAAAGATGACATGAGAGTGCATGAGTTGGAGAATGAACTAGGATTAACTCCTAGTAACTTTGATAACCTACATGCCTTCTTCTCAAAGTTTTTCCACACTAGATTATTGTTGAAATAATGTGGAGTTGATAAAAAAGGATGCCCAGTTGATCTTGTTGATTCTTTCTAAGCTTGGCCCCAAATACTTCATCTTTGTTTCTACCTTTCACTCCATGAAAGAAGCTTTAAGGGATGCTTAGAAATGCCCTCATTTGAAAACTTTTCATCCCAACTCATTTGAGAATAGGATAAGTTGATTTAAATGGGAGCACTAAAATCCAAGTCACATGCCCTTGTATAAGTACTGGTAAGGGAAAGGAAAAGAATAAAGATAAAAAGGACCAACCTAAGAATGAAAACAAGACCAACTAAACCCAAACCAAAACCAACACGAACGCTTCTAATTTTGAGCCTAAAGCAAATAAAGAAAAGTGTAAGGGTTCCTATTGCAAAAAGACAAGACATGAAGAGCATAATGCATGAGAAAAAAATAAATCACCTAACTCATTTACTTGAGAAGAATAATATAGGTGTTCCTAATTCTATCAAGAAAAATGCTTCAAGAAAGTCCAAGTCTTCCAAAGCAAAGGAATCTAAATTTTAGAAGAAGAAAGGAAATTCCCTTGTAGCTAGAGTTGCTCCTTCATTGGCGCTGGTCATAGATTTTGGTGCCTCGCGCCACATGAGTTCTTCACATGTTGAGTTTGCCAATATTGAGCCATGTGGCATGTCCCAAATCACTTTGGGTGATGATACTTTGGTTTCAGTTTCTGGTAGTGGATCAGTAGAAGTAGATGGTGGAACATTTAACAATGTTTTGAGTGTTCTTGATCTCTCTACCAATATCCTACAAATCACTCATATTGGTGAAGTAATATGAGTGGAATTTAACCCTAACTCGGTGATTATTCATGAGCTTTAAAGTGAGTCTATGGTGGCTGAGGGAAAGGCTCACACTATACTCATTCTCCCACTTTACTTCTAATTCTTCACTTACTGCCTTGTTCACTCATGTAGATGAGGTTAGTAAGCTATGACATGAGTGTTTTGGTCATCTAAACTATTGTTACCTTAAATAGTTGAGCTAACATGAGATGGTCAATGAGCTACCTTGAGTCAAAATTTCTAAGGGTCTTTATGAGAGTTGTGCCCTTAGGAAGCACCCCAAAGAAATTTAAGTGTAGTCACAAAATCACGCACTTTAGACATTATTTAGTCCAGGTATCATACTACTATTCATATGGTTTTGAGTGAAGAAAGTACTAATTAACCCATGTCCTTTGGCCATTTTACTTTTATTTTTGTCATCATTTCCAACCTTCAACACATACTTTGACAAAAAAATGTCATTTGGTGTCATTTAACCTTTGACTTGGGTATCCAACCCAATCTTCGGTGCCTCAAGCACCCTAGTCCCATTTGGGGTGCCCTTATCCTTTCTACACTTTCCCGCCACTTTTTGGGCACTTTCTGACCATTTGAGCTTCTCATTTTTTTAGTGGTCGGCCTTTTCGGGTTAATTACAAAATTAGAACAAGATAACCATATAAATATAATGCTTATTTCACTAAATCTGGACATATTCCAATGAATCTAGACTCCAGTATTACATGTTTTGGAAGAAATCTATCACCATTTTTTCCTATATTGGATTCCATTTTTTTCTATACTTGGATTTCGTTATTATTATTGTTGGATTCCATTAGTAACAATATTGGATTCCAATATTGTCATTATTGGACTTATTTGAGTTCCAATTTCAGTATTATTGGATTCCAATTTCATTCTATTATTGGATTCCAATTTCTCTATTAATGGATTCCAATATTGCTATTATTGGATTCCAATTTTGTCATTTTTAGATTTTCATGTTGGGAGTAAGTAAGGCTAGTAGTCACTAACTATTATAAGGCATGAGCTCGTTGGATTAATAAAAAAATTAACAATAACTTCCTGCAAAAGCCTCGATGTAAGGTTAGCTTGCTGAACTAACTATTATAAGTCATGATCATGCTTGTATTAAAAGAAAAGCATCAATGTGAGGTTAGAGACTAACTAACTATTATAAGTCATGATCCCGTTGTATTAAATTAAAAATAAAAACTAACAATAAATCCCTGCAATAACAAGTTCGAAGTGTGAACTTGTACTTTCAAATGGTGATCCTCTCATTGTCAAATTTACGAGACTCACACTTTCAAAGTTGTAAAAAATATGAGACTCACACTTTGAAAGTGCGAGCACACATTGTCCAAGTTGCAGCCTCACACATAAAACTTATTTACAAGCCCCACACTCTGAAAGTGTGAGCCCCACACTCTGAAAGTGTGAACCTTGCACTTTAAAAGTGAGAACCTCGCACTCAAAGTATGATCCACACACTCAAATTCCGAGCCTCGCACGCTAAATGAACGAGGCTCGCACTTTTGAAAGTGTGAGCTTCACACTTTGAAAGTGAGGCTTGCACTTTTAAGTGTGAGGCTCAGACTTTCAAAGTGTGAGGTTCACACTTTCAATGTTTATTATGCACATATCCTTAAATTTGACACTAGCCTTAAATGCTAGTGGTGTTATTTTGATTTTTGGTGGAACTTATAATAAATTATCTATAACAACTCAAGTATTGTTTTCTTAGATTGTACATGACATTAAGTTCACTAGTGTTTATTATTATAAACTATATCTCTGAGTAATCATTAAAAGAAAACAACATAGTTGGGAGTTTATGTATATCACAAATTCTATTACTTGTGAAAGATAGTAGAATTTATGCTTGTAAATTGTTCCATTCTCCATATAAATGATGAGTCACTTCCATGAGCAAGAAAATGAAATAATCCTTTGACACAATGCAAGAAAAATTTTGTGAGAAACACAGTCTTACGCCCTCGAAGATACATTGAACCAATATTTTATAGTTTACATCAATCAAAAGACTCATTGTGCCACAATTGTATTCTTTGTGAGTCAAGAAATGCCACCACATTTTTCCCAATGTTGGTCCATGTGAATGAGCTACATTTGCATCACACCCCTTAATGTGGTATAGCACTTTTCTTCTATTTGTTTTCACAAGTCTCCCTCTTGTAGCCCATTCTCTTAGCCTTGTAAAGTGCCAGGCCCTTGCAGATTTGAGTTATTGGCCACAACTTCCTTCAAGTCAACAACTCCAGAAGAGCAATTTTGTAACTGTATACATCAGATTTCTCATTAAGCCTTGATGTTCTTGCATATTCTGGGTCAATGTAACCAATGGTACCCATAACATAGGTAGAGGTGTGGTTTTTGGCCGAGGGAATGCACTTGGCAATGTTGAAGTCGAAAATGTGCCTCAAAATTATAATCCAAAAGAATGTTAGAAGTCTTCACATCCCTATGAACAATGCATGGGTTACCATCATAATGAAGATATGGCTATCCTTCTTCAGCACCATGAGCAATCTTTAGCCGAGTGTTCCAGTCTAGCTTAATCTTCTTTGATGATCCTATACGAAAATAAAAATTAATAAAACACTTGTTATATTTTCCAACAATCCATTTTAATATGAAGGTTAGAGATTGATTGGATGCTTCTATTTCAAAATATGAATCTACAATGTACATATCCATTTTTCTTCATAACATAATCATTTTACTCACCATGTAGGATGTCCCACAGACTCTGTTTACCATGTAATCATAAAACAATAGGTTTCCAAGTGGAGAAAATGAATATCCATGCAAACTCAAGATTTTGATGCTTGATGCTTCCAAATATTTCCACATCAGTTTCAAATGCAAGCAATCTTAGTTGGTAGTGAATATACATTCTCTTTATTGCAATTTGTGTATAATTCTTTAGATCACATTTATAAATAGTTCTTCTAGCACCATAGCCAATTACATATTTCTCGTTTAGATTTTTGTGATTGTCATTATGTCATTGTACATGTAAAGAGCCATGTTAATGTGCAATATGACCAACCTTGGAGAACCTAAATGTAACAAATAGATGTGTCAATAAAGAAATTGTAATAAGATATTACTTTTTGATTTGTTGTCTGATAATCTATACAATATGAAATCATGTCTAGTCATATTAGTTTTAACACCTTGCTCCATTTTGTTTGCAGATCCTTTTGTAAATGTGTTTGGATGATTTGAATGGTACACAACTATAATAGTAGTACTTGAACCCAAACAGATGCAAACAATTTCTAGTTTTGAGATGGATGTTGTTCATTGCATTGGGCCACAATTTTGTTACACAACATCATACATATCCAAGTTTTCCAAATTTTTGATAACAATAGAAGAATGTCTCTGGAACCTGAGCTATTTAAAAGACAACTACTATTTCTTACATCAATTAATTTTTGATATCCAAAACCATAAGAAACAAAATGAATTGGTCCACAGAGAAAATTTGTGCAACAAATTGACAACTTCAAACAAACCAAATTTAATAGTGATTAATTGTTTAAATTTCTTAGTGCAACGCATAAAAAAAACTTTTATTAATGATTTCTTGTTTTTATAACTAAAGGAGGGTTAAAGGGTCCCTTTCCATTTACAGTAAAGATATAATGAGAGGATAAATCTAAAAACCCAAACAATCCATCAATACTTTGTTGAAAAAATGCAAGGGCCTATGCCAAAAACACAAGTGGTTGGGAATACAAAAAAATGCCAGACCAGTAAGATAGACATGATGATTCGATAACAATGGAACTGACAATGCTATAAAATAACCAAAACAAAGATACAATTGATGAATTTTAGAATCACTTATTTAACTAAATCAGATGACACATTTGTAACCTCCACTTTAACGGGATGAAAATGGTTTCCGCATGGTGCCCGGAAAAGATGCTCTTTTCTAACAAAGAACCTCGACTCTTTAGCCAATCATACGCCCATGACCTTTCCTTGGAAAGAAGATCCCAACGTGTTGTTTCCTTTTGTAGCAGAAGTAAACATATCATCTAAGTCAGGAAAGTAGAGCGAACTAGGTCCCGCCCTCGGTCTCTCACCCCATTTAGACACACCAAACATGAAACACATTAGAATGGCAAACCAACTGTACAACTCTCTAAAAATAGACATGTCCAACAAACCTTCTTGTATATAATGATCCTAAAAAATTAAAGGGCCATGACGCACTCAAGGTTTTTTCCATTTCTGCTTCCATGCCAACCCTATACGTTGGCTTGATCCAATGACGACCCATCTCCAAAGCCCAATCCTTCACGGATGTATGATAAGAAGATGAAAAATGAATGTCGAAGTAACTTCTGCATTTACCCTCGGATGTCCCTCCAAAGAAAGATAATCATCTCCAAGAACTCCCTCAATAACAACCATGTCTTGCTCTGATTCAATCCAAAAATGGATTTCAAACGGCGACGTGAAATTTTGGTATAAAATCCCATTTCACGAACCAACGTAGAAAATTGCATGAAAGGAAACATTGGAAAGGCCATGACAGATGAAATGAAACCAATGAAATAAACCTGAAAGGTGTGAAAATATGGGAGAGTGGATCGGTAAATATATGGAGTGATTATGCCATCGCATGCTTGTAATTAATACAAGCTTGCTAGGGGCTTTAATATAAACCTTTATTGGAAAAGGTGGCGAGTCGACCAATCAACATATTTATTACCAATCTTATCACAAAATGTTTGGTTAGTCCCTTGATTTTCTATAAAATTCACCTATTTAGTAACCTCCCAATATATAATATTTAAGGTCCAATCATGTAATTAATGAAACAATAAAAAAGGAATTTTATTCACACAAGATTTTTGATTGCGACGTTAGCAATAATATGAGAGTCACCTCCAATAATTAATTCATTACTATTCAAGTCATTAGCCATGGACCAACAATGTTCCAACACTTTAATTTATTGATTTATACATTTATTAATTTACAAAAATTCTAGTCATTAGTCATGTTATTAATTATGAGATTAGCCTCTGGAAGAAGGTCACCTTTTTTCGTGGCTATCTTGCAAAACACGCTTCGAGGATTAGAGAGAGGCTGCCACACACATTTATCACTTAGACCAAGATTTGTGTTTTTCCAAGTTCAAAATCCCCGCTTCCCCATAATCTTTAAAAAGTGAAATGTCGACCCATTTAACAATAGGTATTTTTTGGTCTCGCCGGTTCCTTGCCAGAGATAGGCCAACAAAAGTTTTTTTATTTTATCAAACACATAATTGGGGATCCTCATAATAGAAACATATAAATGGAAATAAAACAATAGTATATCAGCAAGATTAGATCAATGTAATAGAAGTTCATCATTTAATCCTACGTGAGAATCATGTTCACCTTCGCCTGCGTATGTGATAGATCATTTAGGTCTATTTTCTTTGAAGGATGATTTTAAGAAAATATGCAAGGCCAAGATGGAAATGATACTTATTCAAGTTTAAATGATGTACATTTGTTACGATGATCTAACCTTTCTATACTATGTGGTTATGTTTATTACCATAAATTGTTGATCGTAGCAATAACAAAGCCTTCCCTTTCATTAACTAATGACGCTTATTAGTTGCAAAGCATTTTTGTTTATATGAAAAAGATATGAATTATGTTTTATGTACAATATATCAAATGAGAACTACATAAGGCATCAACCTTCTTGAAGGTATGTATTCAAGGACTTAGATCTGTCAGGGATAGTCCATCGAATATAATATAATCACAAATAATGACAACAAACCTGTTGAGATTGTTTTTGCATTGTTAAAATGATTCATCGACAATATATAGATGTTAGTGACCGATAACCTTCTCATCAAAGAATAATTGGTAAACATAAAACATGCATTCTCTTCACGGACTCAAATCATTTATTCCTGAGCAAGATTTGTGTTCATCTTTGCCCTCGATTTTTAGTAAATCATTTAGGACTATTTTGTTTAATGGGTTATTTCTTGAAATATGTAGGGCCAAGATGATCAGGATACATCTTTAGGTTTAAAATATGTACTTCTATTATTATGCTCTAACTCTTATCTTTGTCGCTAAGGTAGACAATGATTTTTATTAGGTCGATATTTTTAAAAATAGAAACAATAGAGCCTAGTGAGTGCCAAGCCACTCCTTTTAGTAAGTAATGTAGCTTAGCGGTCGATATGCATTTTCTTTGATACTGACCGACATGAAAAATGAATTGCGATTGCATTTTATCCATTCATATGATCTGTTTTCCAAGCGCTATGTTCTGTAAGTATTCGAGCTTAGCGGTTGCTAAGCATTTTATTAATACAAATTTTTTTATCTCTATTTTCATAATTAAGAAATAGTTTAGCCTAGAGGCATTAATCTATTCCTTTCTTAATAAACAATAAACAATAAGCCTAGAGCGCTATATTCTATAAGTATTCGAGCTTAGCGGTCGCTAAGAATTTTCTTTAATATGAATTATTTTTTTATCTCTATTTTCAAATTAATAAACAGTTTAGCCTTGAGGCCGCTAATCTATTACTTTCTCAAAGACCTCCATAGCTTTCGAGTAAACAATTTTCATATCTCACATATTTATCATCTAAATATATTATGAAAAATGTATAGCGGCCAATAATATATATTAATATGATATGTTATTATAGTGCTATGTTCGAAATAAGATAAAGTGCATTTCTCTTTGTTTATCTCATTGATAACATACATGTTGTCCTTTGTCCTTTTGGATTTTGCAATTTTATTTCCTATTTTTCCATTTATCATGTCACATCCTTTGTCATGAAATATCAAAGTGTATCCTTTCTTGCACATTTGAATTACACTTATTAGTTTATGCTTGAGACCCTTAACATATAGAACATTCTCAATGATAGTCTTCCCATTATCTAGACTCAAGGTTCCTTTTCCAACTATGTTCGTTGAGCTATTGTCACCAAATCTAACAACTCCTGATGCATTGTTTGATAGAGAGATGAATTTAATTTTGTCACCTGTCATATGACTAGAGAAGCCACTATCTAAATACCATATTTTATCTTCATTTTGTACATGAAACACGGTTTTCACAACTGAGAAAGATTCATTTCCTTGTGCTCCTTTGTTGGATTCTTGCTTTACAACATATACCCATTTCTGTTTATGAGGTTCTTGTTTACTTGTTGAATCTTCATTTCTCTTCTTGTAATAATTGTAGTGAACATCATTATAGTTCGATCAGGTGTAAGATGGGCCAAAGGTTCTTCTATAGCCTTTAGAGAATTTTCTACACTTCGTAACCTTGTGTCCAAATTGGTTGCATGAGTAACATTAACCATAGAAAGAATGTGTGTACCTCATAACATAGATAATTCTAGGGCGGTTGTCCTTCTGTTAGCACTTTGGGAACATCTTTATTTGCGGTAGATGAGGTGCTTTGAGTTAATGCATCCTTGTTTCCTTCTTATTTTGTAGGCTCCTTTTCTGCTTTCGTCATTGAAACCTATTCATGACTCATCCTTTGTATCTCTTTAACTGCTCGAATACCACTTAATACATTTGAGCTCTTTTCCATCTTTTCATACATTGTTAGCTTGTTGGTCATTTGTTCTAACTCAACATTTAGTCACTCCTGGTTCTAATTTTAGCTTCATGCAATCATCTTCCTTTGATTTGTAAGATTGAGAAATCTTTTCTAGCCGAGTCTCAAGCTCTTTGAGTTCATTAGTCTCTTCTTCTTCTCTTAGAGTTTGTCTTTTCTCAAAGATGTGGATTTTTTCTTCATAGTATTTTAATGTGCATCTCAACTTTTGATTCTTTCTTCTACACAATTTCAATTCTTCAAGAGCACATACTAGTTAAACTTCAAGATTCACTTCTACTTCTTCTTCATCAAAGTCTTCACAATCAACTTTGTATTCTTCCCTTTGGAGCTGCATTCTTCATAAGCATCCATGGCCATAAACAAAAATTCAGATTGAGCTTCATCATCCTCATTTTCAGATCTATTTGAGTTTCTTGAGTCCGATTCACTTGAATTCTCTTTTGTATATAAAATTTAATTTTCTTTGAAATACTTCTTCTTAACATATTTCCTTTTGTAGCTCATATTTTTATCATTGTGCTTATGACTATATTCTTCATGTTCAAACTAAGTTTCTTTATTCTTATTTGGGCATTTAACTAAAATATGACCTACTTGTCCACATTCAAAACATTTGAAAGGAAGTTTTCCTTTGTACTTACCTGAACCTCTTCTCAATCTTCTTATGAACATTGCTTCGATCTTTTCATTGTCTACTTCATCCTCTGAATCTGGTTCTTCTTATTCTTGCTTGAACTGGGTCTCTTTCTTAGCTTTGAATGTTACCTCTTTCTTGGTAGTATTGGATCCAATAGTTCTCATTTCATATGTTGAAAGGATACTCTGTAATTCATCCATTGTTAGAGTCTTCATATCTTTGGCTTCTTCCACTACTAAAATCTTTGCATCATATTTAATAGTCAAAGATCCGAGAATATTTTGAACTATAACAGATTCTTGTAGTTTCTCACCCGGCTTTAGATCTTGTTGATAAATTCATCTATTCTCTGCATGTAGGCTGTTATGCTCTCATCATCTTTCATTTTCAGATTCTCAAACTGAGCTCTGTAGGTCTACAACTTTGCTAACTTAACTTTATCATCTCCTTCATAAATACTTTGAAGTTTGGTCCATATCTCTTTTGTTGTTGTGCAGTGCATAACTTTTACAAATTTTGTTTCAGTCAAGCCACATAGGATGGCATTCATGGCTCTTGAGTTGCATTCATATTTTGCTTTGTTTGTTGAAGAAGTGATTGGTGTGGTTGGAGGATTGTATCCTTTCTCAACACATTCCCAAATATAAAAACTAAGTGACATTAGATATGTTTTCATCCTAATTCTTTAGAATGTATAATTTTTTCCAAAGTGAAGAGTGGTTATCTTAACAGAGATAAACCACCTCGTCTTGATTCAATGTCATGTGCTTGATTTGATGCCATGCTTGTGAAGAAAGGATCTCCTTGAAGATGTTAAGATTTTGCTATAAGGACTTGCTCGATCTGATTGTTAGAGATCACAAGCAATGAGAGGAGGGTGAATCAAAGTGCAAATTAATTTTTTTACGTAATTTCAACCCCGAATTCTTTAGTGGAGTTCAATTGATACATCATAAGCATTTAAACAAAAATGCCAAACAAGATAACACATAACATAGAAATTATAGGGAGAAACCCTTTCGGAGAAAAACCCACTTCAAACTAAGGCTTTATTAGGAACACCAATTCCAAAGCTTACAATGGTTTTGGTTGAGCACCCACTCAACCTATGAAGCACCCACTTCACAACTTCAAGCACCCACTAAGATTTCACCGAGGACCCATTCTATAGATTTTAGTAAGAACCAACTTGCGAGGAGAATTCACCCCATAACCTAATCACCCACTTATAATTATTGTTTTTCAATTACAATTTGATCATACATAATCAATATTGCTTACACAACAAATTATGATCACTTTTCTATATCATTCTACACTCACTCTTTCAAAGCATTCTCTCGCATCCTCTTTCTCTATCCCTCAAATATGATCTAGACCTCTCATCTCATCTCTTTGCCTCTTCTTCACTTCATATATTTCATTTACACTTGAGCTCTTTTTCTACCTTGTATCTCTTCTAATTCACATACATCAATTTCTCACATGAGCAACCACTTATTCACGGTGAGATCTCTTTTTATATACAACCAATATTCTCCATCATGTCCTTTGACATGTTGTACACTCTTCCACCCTATCGGCTTGCAAATCTGGTAAATTCAATGCATACAACAAACTCCAAATTTATTCTTTCCATATTTGGTATGACTTCATCATTCTCTGTATTCAGCTTGATTTCACCATTTTCCATGCATTAATTTAGGATCCATTTATGAGCCAATACCTAAAATAGATTTCTCATATTTTTAGGATTTCCAATGTGATTAAGATGAGACAATTTCTTTCTTCTCTGATATTTAATTTCACCTTGAAATCAAGAATTGCATAGAGAATTGTAACTACAATTCCACAAAGTCAAAGAGCATTAAATGTTGACAACTAGAACTGGAGATTTCTTCGTTCTTCGTGGAGCTCAGGTTGTGTACTTTGCCACGTTAACTAGATAATAAAATCATTATCAATTTTAGAGAACAAAGTCTCACTTGTCCATGTTCAAAGCATTTAATTTTTCTTGAGCCCTGTCTAGACCATATTTGTTCAATCTGCGGCTTTCATTAGCTTCCGTGACCTTTTCCTTTGTATCACGGATATATCCTTCAATTTGTGGCATTTCTTCTTTGATGGTAGTTTTTAGTTATATGTGGCTTTACTTCTTTGTTTGGTGTATTCTTTAGTAGTTCACGGCTTTGCTCCATGTGCACGGATATTTTCTTTTAAGCTGCGGTGTTTATAGTTCTACGCGGCTATTTCTAGTCTTTCGTGGTTTTCTCCTTATTTGCAGCTCCCTCCTAACTTTCCTTAATCCCGGGCTTTTACTTCACATCCATGACTTCACCTTTCTCACCCGCGACTTTTGCTTTTCACGATGTAACTTTAAGCCTTTACCCGCGGCTCTCACTAAGCTTAGTGACTTCTTTTAGACTTCGGCAGCTATCGCCGCATATCAAGTGGCTTTCGCCGCGTATCCGCGACTTACACAAAACCGATTAAGTCCCTTAGAACTTATCCTTAATCAACCTGAATCCTTTGAGAGATGACACTACCAATCAACCTTCACACTACCAATCAACCTTCACATTTCTCTTGCTAAGTCTTTCTTTCCATACATGGTTGATCTTTGAGATACTTGCGTAGCTCTTATTTCATCTTTTTCCACTTTTTTCATCAATGTAGCTTGACATCAATGACAACACATGACAATGAAAAAGTTCCAACACAACATGCTATTCGAAATCTATTACATGATATTCCTAGCCTTACACGATATTCATAGACTATTGGCTACTAAGGTTGAAGATAATTACATAGCGCAGGTGGAAAATCACAAAGACTTGAGGTTAGCGGTTGGTAGGATATTTGTTGTCTTGCATACAGACAAGTAGTAAATGAAATTTTAAGCCTAGCGACCGCTGAGTTCAACATGATATTCCTATCCTAACATGACATTCATAGCTCTAGTGGAAAATCACAAAGAGGTTAGCGGTCACTAGGATATTTGTTGTCTTACTGAATACGATAAATGTAACAAACAAAATTTTAAGCCTAACGACATGGCTGAGCTCAACATGCTATTTGAAATCTATTACATGATATTCCTAGCCTAATAGGATATTTGAAGCCTAACGATCACTAAGGTCGAAGATAATTACATAGTGTGGGTGGAAAATCACAAAGACTTGAGGTTAGCATCCGGTAGGATATTTGTTGTCTTACTTACATGAAAAGTAGTAACGACTCGACTAAAAAAATAACTATGCTCCATTGTTTTATTTAAATTTTACAAGACTATCTTCAAAGACTAGTGACCACTAGGGTGGATTCTTATAACCTTTCTTTAATGTTCCAAGACAAGAGAAGACATGTAATTAGAAACAAAATTTTAAGCCTAGCGGTCGCTAAGGTCTAAGTTCAATAAGGCCAGTGGATTATTCCACTGCGTTGGTGTAACATAACAAAGAATTGTGATTAGAGGCCACTAGGATAATTTGTTGTCTTGCATTCAAGATAATGTGTAACAAATCTACTGAAAACTAAAAATAAAACTGAACTAAGCTCCAACACCAAATTTTAAGCCTAGCGCCACTGAGAACAACATGCTATTCAAATTTTATTACATGATATTCCTATCCAAACACGATATTCGAAGCCCAATGACCACTAATGTTGAAGATAATTACATAGCTCTGGTGGAAAATCACAAAGATTTGAGGTTATCTTCCGTTAGGATACTTGTTGTCTCGCATGGCGGACAAGTAGCAAACCAAATTTTAAGCCAAGTGGCCACTGAGTTCAACATGTTATTCGAAATCTATTACATGATATTCCTGGCCTGACATGATATTTGAAGGCTAACAAATGCTACAGTTGAAGATAATTACACGTAACTATTCAACTGAAAAATTGACTATGCTCCATTATTATATTTAAATTTTACAAGACTATCTTGAGGTTAGCGGCCGCTAGGATATTTGTTGTCTTGCTTATAGGAAAAGTAGTAACGACTCGATTGAAAAACTAACTATGCTCCATTACTATATTTAAATTTTACAAGACTATCTTCAAAGACTAGTGACAACTTTAGGGTGGATGCTTACTACCTTTCTTTAATGTTCCAAGACAAGGGAAGACAACAAATATTCCAAGACAAGTAAAATATTTATGACTTTTCTTAATACACGTAATTAAAAATAAAATTTTAAGCTTTGGCCAATGTCCTTTGAGTTTAATATGATAATTACATAACGTGGGTGGAAAACCATGAAGACTAAGACTAAAAACTAAGTATGATTCATTATTATATTTAAATTTTACAAGACTATCTTGGGGTTTATAGTTAGTTTTTCAGCCGAGTATACGAAACTAACTATATCCCGCGGTTTATAAAACTAACGACTCGATTTGAATTATGTGATATTAACGATATATCTTATGAGAACTATAAAAGACACCTAATGATAACACCTAATCACATCATGACATGTAATATTTGTTATTATTAAATATTCAATTATCGACCATTATCACCCATGTTGGATTCCAGGTTTCCACAATGATGTAGTGTAACTCAAATTTGTTTTTAATAGTGATGGGAAGATAGCTATCAATCCACTATTAGCTCCTCTATCCTAAAGCTATACTTGATTGTTTTTACATTGACAGAAAGATATCCTAGAATATATAAATGCTAGAAGTGCTGCTAATCTTCACTTCTAGCAACAAATTGACAACTTGAAACAAAGAAAATTTAATAGTGATTAATTGTTTAAATTGCTTAGTGCAACGCATAATAAAAACCTTTTATTAATGATTTCTTGTTTTTATTACTAAAGGAGAGTTGAAGTTTGCCAATCGAACACTAAACTATAAATATCCATTCCTATTGACTTTTACTCTATGAAAATAATGACATCAAGATATAACATCTCCTTGCTTTATTGCACTATGGAAAAACAATATTTATCCTTCCCAATCACTTACGAACTATTAATTTGTTTAATTCCCTTTTCAGGTAATATGTCTTTAATTGGTCACACTCCATTTTATGCAAATTCCTTTGATTGAAGGAGCAGAGGATATGAAAAAGAGAGATGATGAATGGTTTGTAGAAATGCATTCCCTGGAAAATTACCACGGTGATCATGGTTATTTTTGTTGATGAAAATGTTGTCAATGAAGTTGGTATGGTACTAACTTCAGAAGTTATTGATCAACAAACATTGCGTATTCAGGTTGAACGCATTGACGTTGAAATGAATAAGTGCCTTATTCTTGACATGGAGTTAGAAGTTTCATTGTTCAAGAAACTAGAAATGAAGGCTTCTAGAGAAAGTAAGATGTGTTCTTGTTCTAAATATGGTTGGAATTTTGGGAAGTTCATACACTCAGACAAAACAAGTTGTGAAAATGCACTTGAAATTCATAATAACATGAATTTGGTATTCAAAAAATTGTATAGAATCGATAATACCTCTTCTATTTGTCATTATTTGAATAGAAGAAATTTTCTTTCTCCACCAAAACATGCAAAGCTATTTACAACACTAAGGTGATATTATTTGTCTAAATTAGAGATAGATCCCTCTAAGTCAAAGTTGTAAGGGATTAAAAATAATAATAGATTGAATTTATTGTTGAAGAAAGTGACCAGTATATTTGAGAATGCATAATCTTCAACCATTGAACAATTAAAATTGTTTTTGTTCAATGGTGATGTTTTTCCAGTTGAAGTTTCTAGGTGTCATGTGGCGCCTCCACAATATCAATACCGTGAGGTGCATGATGAGAATGTTGACCTTCTTGTACATTCAATGTTGATTAATGTTATTCCTTCTCTTAGGGATGCAATTCTTCTTCCCTTTTTATATTCTACAAAGGAACTTGTGCAACTAGAGGATCCAAATGACCTAAAAGAGATGATGTACAATTCTACATTCTTGACAGACATACCATTTGTGCCCAATTGTTTTTAGCTAAAAGCAAATACAAGTCATTACATAATAATATTTTTGTCACTTCCCCAAGAGTTGTAAATTTTCTTCTCCATTTTAAATTTTTTTGGGTAAGGTGACTATCAAAATGCCCTTGTAAAGGTCCCCTAAGAAAGAGATAATTTCAAACAGTTAGTCGTTTTCTAAATTTTGAGTTTTGAGGCTTTTTCTTTGTTATGCGGGTATTTGAGTTTTTTTGTCCCTCATGTCCCAAGTTCCTCCGGGCCTCCTGTTCCCCAATTTCTCGCTTTTCCCACATAGTCATGCTTTTCCTCTATTTTCGGTCATTTCATATTTTCAGAGAAATCGTGTCTGATGTCCCAAGGACTGTCTGTGCCATTTTTTCCGACTTACCCGATCCCAGTGTTTTGTGGACATTTTGGCTTGCCGTGTTCCTCATGTCCCAAGTGCTCCCTGACCTCTGTTTCCCCATAAGTCTACTTTTTCCACTTTCCATTCACTATGACCGTTTTGCTCCGCTCATCCCGGTGTCCCACTGTCCCATGGGTTAGTTGTGCACATTTTCTCTTGCCTTTACCAATTTTCATTGTCTTAGGTCGGCATAGAGTATTTATTACCTCATTTATTTCACCTCGCTGACCTACTTGAATCAGGATGTGCATAAATAGTTGGGGTAATTGGTTGTTTTACCATCTCACTTGTATTTGCTAAAGTCCTTTCAGTTTCTCCCTCTCCACTATTTGTAGTTGTGGTCGAGTCCTACTCCATTATTTTCAAAATTGTAGGTACAAAGGAAGCTGTGGATCATCAAAGCGTAGCTCAAGGAACTAAAGAGATTTTTCTCACAAAGACCTTCTACTCCTGCCATAAAATGAAGATCAATTACAAGGGACACGAGCACCTATCCTCTTTGGAGATGGCTATACCAGAGATAGGTGATAGTGAGGCTCAACACCTTGATTTGGATGATTTCTGGGCACACATTAATTGTCAAAACCCTTCTCCCATCACTCAGCTAATTAAGGAGAGTGGAATTATAGAGGCGGGGGGTTTTCCAATTTTTGTCCAATGTGCCGATATAATGTTAGCCTGTGGGTCATGCTTCAATCTAGAGACAAAGGAAATTGTTGACCCTCAAGGACAAGTAGTGGCTCGACTTGATGAAAATTGTATTAGCACTACTTTCAAAATCCCCATGATTGAAGGCTCGAACATTCTTACCAGAGATTAAGCACAACTTATTTTTTATCAAGATAATGAACGATATAAAAGCAGAGTGGCTAAATCTTGGTTTAAAAATCCAAAGAAAGGAGCCTCGAGGCTGCCCAAAACAATGTACAAGGTTGATTTCAATGAAGAATTGTTAGATGTTATCACTCTCCTTGCCAAGGATAATGGGAATGCCCTCTACCAATGAATTTCATTATTGGATGTGCCCTTATATCAATATTATATGTGAAGGAAAGCAAAGCTTGAATTGGGCAGGGATAATCTGTGACAACCTAATGGAACAACTTGCAGATGTTCAAAGGACTCAAAATTTTTACATGACCTCTTATCTGATGTACACCATTTCCACTTACAGAGAATGGTTGGGTTTCTCCCCTGTTGAAGATAAGAAAGATGCTCCTATCTATGTGTACCATCCACAATTAACCCTGAAGATCAACGAACCATCATTTCAAGAGGGTGAATGATGCATTCACTATGTACATCATCATATTGTTGGAAGGAGATACCGCTAGAAGATTCTCAGATGAAGCAAAACAACTGATCAATGTCTATGGTAGTTTTTTCACTCAATTCAAGAAATTCTCATATATACGGTTGGCTGGATTTGAGGACAACCCCTAAACTCCCTATGTATTGTAGTGACAAGATGGCTTTGGTTGAGGTATGAAAACAGTTAGATAAGCTGCATAGAATCCACAGGATAAGAAGATTGTAGGTATTCAATTCCCAATCACATTGGGTAACTACACTTGCAAGACTAGCTTTAGATGCTCAGAACATTGACAGAACAATTGCTCCTCTTACCCTTCATTATTATAAACCTAGAACTTGATTTGATATTAAGGAGTTCATTTCCACCAATTTCAGAATGGGTTTTCAACACCTTGCCGATATTGAAGACTACTAGCCGATTGTTCTGATGATTATGAAGCTCAAAGAAGATACTATGGAAGATTGTCTCTAACAAATCAAGGATTTTGGTGTATATAATGTTCCTAAAGGGTTTGAGGATGATGATGAAGAACTGTAGTCCCTTGAATATGAGAGGTCAATCAAACACACTCCTATTGAAACCATTGATTGGTTTGTTAAGGAGAGAGATGATTTAAAGGAGCTCATCAACCCTGTCTTGGTGAGAACTAGGATTAAATAATTAAAAAATGAAAAATTAGAAAATTTTGAAAAGTATTACTTTGCATGGTTCATTGGACTCATTGCGATCATCTTATTTTTGTGATCGTTTCGGTCTTCGTTTCGTGATTTTCGGGCAAGAACTCTTCCCGCCAGGCTATAAAATGCATTAAAATACATTAAAATAATTAATTAATATTTAATTAATTAATTGCTCCTTGTTTGATTAAATTAATTTTTAAAAAATCACTTAAGGAGTATTTAATTAAATAAATATAAATTAAAGTTCATTCGACAAGTTTTAGTGCCGGGGAAGTAAGCTTTTGTTTCCAACTGCCGGGTTGGCTTCCCGAACCCAGATTTCCACTTTCCTGGCAATTTCCTTCAAATTTCCCACACGTGGGTTTTCCTCTGCCAATTGCCAAATCATGGATTGGCAAATGGGCATAAAATTCCCCAATTTCCCACATGGGGAAATTGGACGGGGATTGCCAACCCATTTTGCCATTCCCGTTGGCAATTGCCCATTACTTTTCCCATTTCCCCCTGGCACTTAAGCCACTACCCGGATGAGAGGAAGTTGAATTAATCCTCGTAACTTCCTCCATCAAACCCGTTGGAAAAAGTCAGAAGCTTCTTTTTCTTCAGAAGACATAATATTTTGTTAGCCTTATGCAAGAGAACTCACGCCATTGTGAGCGAAGAAATATCAGTTGTGCATCCAAAGAAGGTTTTTGGTTTTTCAAGCTCCACGCATTCATCAAAAAGGTTTTATCAAAATCTAAAGTTGAATTTCACACACAGCTGTGGGAGAAGGGTTTCCACGTTTTAAAGGAAGGAGGAACAGTTTGAGGATCACCACGTTTTTGAAGAAGAACAGCTGTTCTATCACATTTCCCAAGACCATTGTTCAACGCAGCAAGTGAACAGTCCAAAGGAAAACTTCCTACGCTGGGAGGAGGCGCCCAACATAAGGAAAGAACTAGAACAGTTTTTAAAGGACTCAGAAATTGACAAAAGCCACGCACTGGCCGAAGAAGAATAATCCAAAAAGGGATGTAATCACATGAACAGCTGAGGAAAGGAGACCACTCCACGCATGCAGAAAGGAAATAAAATCAGTTTTCAATAAAGGAGATTTAAATTTTCTTTTCCACGTGAAAGGGAAATAAGGAGTCTTCTTGGAAAAGAAAGAAACATTTGTTTTGTTTTAGAGGAAGAAAACAAATTTCTTAAAACTCCACACGCACTAGCCAGCCATTCATCTCTGCAGCATTTGATGGAGCGCAGACAAGCATTCGTGGTTTAAGGCAAAGTTTAGGAAGCATACGAACAATTAATGCGTGCGATCCATACTCCGAAGAACATCATCGATTGATCCTGTGCCAATACATCAAGGCAATTATCTTGCTTTGCATTATTATAGGATTACTGTAGCCTTTAGAACATTTTTTAAAAAAAAAAAGTGAACCGACCATGGGCAAGTATGTTTGAAAAAAGCAATTGTTTTTGTGACTTGTTATATTCTGCATTTTCATCGGCGCGTGAAGAAGAATGCGTGATGCATACGGATCAATGGGACACGATAAAACGTGCATTAATTGCTAAAGCTGCAACAAATGAAGGTCACAAATAGCAAACGTCATGCAGTATGGCTCTTCTTTATTCTCGAACTCGATTCCTAGCAAGAAAAAAGCATTTTGTGTGAAGGAAAAAGATACAGTCCAAAAGAAGACAAAAGAAAGAATTCATTTCCACGCGTGAAGAAAGAGGACTGCCAGGTAAAAAGAATAGCATCCCACGCAGGTCCAAGGAGAATCCACACAGCCAGAGGCAAAATACATCAAGCCAAAGCCCACACAAGACAAGAAAACCACACATTCTTTTTGGAGGAGACGCCCAGCCAAGGAAGACAACAATAGACAACAAGAGAATAAATTTGTTTTATTTGCCTAAAGCCAGAAGAAATGCCGAAGAAAGGAAACTCCATTCACGTAAATATTAAGATCGGAGATTTTAATTGTTATTGTCAGAGTTAGAATTCGAGCTTGGTCTCGATTTGTTTTTATTAACATACTAAAAGTTGTAATTCGAGACAATTATTATTATCATTTTTAAAATAATAATAATAATAATAATAATATAACGGGAATATTTTTCTTACATCGACGGGGTGTCGGAGACTGAGACCCAGCCCCGTTTGCGTTGTTTGGCGTGCCTGAGTCACCTTTTGATTAAATTCATAATGGCCGAAAGATCCAAATCTGCAGGGAGATCGAGGAAGCCAGTGGAAAATCTAATAAATCTGCCCTGAAATATGAATTCCAAGGAATTATTCCTCCCAGCTCCATTAAGTCGGCATATGACAACATCACCGATACAAATCTGGGTCACATCAACGTGCAACAGTTTTGCGAGTGAGTGAAAACTGAAGGCAAAACCATTTTCTCTGATAGGCTTTACCACAGTGGCCTACCCCAAGCAAGAAACATTCCCTGTCTCGGTGCAGTGTCCGGAATTGGTGATTGCTTGTGCAGAGCATTACGACCCTGAGAGACGAGGAATTTATAAAGATAATCGCGAGCCTTTCCTCTTAATCACACTTGAACACATTGAGGAGTTTCTCGGAATACCCGACTTTCCTGAGAATGCAGATATCACTCGCCAATCAGCGCAAGAGTTCTGGGATGAAGAACCCCTAAGATGGAGCAAAATGGTCAACAACAATTGGCTGGTAACCAAGAGACCTCGAATTGACAGGCTCCCCAAAGAACTGTACCGCGTTGAGTTTGTGGAAGAGATTGGAGACATGATCACTCTCCTAAGTCGAGTTTTTGGTTTACCTTCTGCAAGGGTCTTCCACCCATGGATGTACCAGTTTATCTGTATCATCCTAGCCAAGAAGGAGTTTGTGGACTGGGCCACCATCATCAGCAACACCATTCACAAGCAATTGATAGAAGTCAAAATGACTGGATGCTTCTACATGACCTCATATCTGACCTATGCAGTAGCACGAAGAAAGCTATTTTCGGGACTTGAAACGAGAGGAGTCCTGGGGTCATCAAACAATGTTTTTCACTATTACCTCACTTTCACTTCAAAAATAGTTCTCACCATTTTAGAAGAGTCAACGATGCATTCACCTTCCGCGTGATCCGGAACTTGAATCGAAATACCGAGGAAAGGTTTTCCAAAGAAGCCATGAGTGTCATTTCCCAATGGGGAACCTGGTTTATACAATTTTCATCTTTTTCCTACATTCGCGTGAGTGGCTTTGTTGGGACCCCGTGGAAACTTCCCAAGTACGTCAGTGATAAGTGGGCATTAATGGAGTCAGCGACAAATTGTTCCAAGTTCACTGCTTACTTAGTGACAAGCACCGTCAGAATTCATTTCCCGATCCAAATCGGGGAATACCAATGCCCAAATTTATTCAGTGCACAATTAATGGAAAAGGAGTTTGCTCTCATAACCATCCATCCATATGTGAAGAGAGCCCATTCGATATTAATGGTTATATGTAAATGATTATGGGAGCGAAGTATCAACATAATCCTACCATGGAGGATTTCTGGGCTGCTTGCTCGGATGAACATGAGGTAAGGAGACGGGAGTACTCTCGCCTAACACTTGCTCAAATCAAGGCCTTCCACATCCGGAGTCCTCCCGATTCATTCATAACCAATGATGAGGATGTTGTCGATCCCTCGTATGATGCCATTGCCTTCACACCATTGCCTCGAATCGACTGGACCAAAAGAGATGAATTTTCTCTCGATGGCAAGAACCAACCAATTATCGAAAGAAGCATATCTTGGTATGATAGGGAACTTGCCAAATTTCAATCAATTCTAGGATCACGTTTTATCACAAAAATTACCTATATCAGGGCACCTCCATTCGACCAAGGTTTCTTCTCGATCAACTTCGTTACCATCCAATCATACACGACATACAAGAAAAGAATGGTTGCCAAAATCCACTTCGCCGAGCAACGTGTCACGAAGAGAGAGATCCAAAGATCCAAACCCCGAAGAAGGAAAGGAGCGTGTGTCTGGATTTTCTACCTCGAGTAGAGATTCTTCCACTCACATCATTAATAGCACTCAGACACTGGTAGCAAATGATCCTCAGCCATGCTTCGAACAAACACCCACTCAAGTGCAAGTAATTCAAATATCAAATACTTCGGAGCACGTAGTTCATGAAGGGATTTCCCAAAATCTCCCGAATGATCAGGAAGTGGACATTGAGGTTGTGTCTCCTCAAATCGAGGCCATTGATAGGATTCAAGAAGGATCTCATGATGTCAGGGATAATGAGAATATTGATTCGAGCTCCAGGATTCTATATGCCGAGATAGTAAATGAAACTCCTTCTTGGGTTGATTCTGAAGTGAAGAAAAGGAAGAGAGTTGTCAAGCCAATCGACATTGATTTTGATGCCCTTTTCAAACTGTCGAATGACGCCATTCCTAAGAAACCTAAGGTACTTTCTTGAATAATGGTGGATAATGATGGAAACAAGTTTGCAGACCTTGCCATTCCACAAGTGGATAAAGAGCGCAATGCTATGACGCCAGCCGACTATGAAGTTTCCAGACTAGGACTTGGGAGATCCACGTTAGAAAGTGACATGGCGATGGCTCGAGATTCAATTGATATCATGCTAAAAATATTGGAGAAATACAAGTCCCAAAATTCTCGGCTCAAGGCCGAAAAGAGTCAATTGGTGGAGTATGTTCAGCATTTGATAAATCCCATATCATCCACCTTCCCAGTACCTGATGCGGTGGCTGCCCCAGATGAAGAGACTCTTAATTTGTCAAAGGAAATAAACACGTTGGGCCATGTCACTAAAACTTGGCTTTCGGAGATTCTCATTTTGGGCCAGGGAGCGATCAAGACTGCAGTTAAGCTTCATGAAGATATCAATGTGTATATCTGGATCCAATTCTTTCTTTCAAAGAAACTTTTGTTTCTACTATATCAAATTTGGATGAGATATTGCCCAGTCTGCAGGAGATGACAAGTATGGAATCTTCAGTGTTGGCTATTGAAGGGATTCTTGAATTTGAACATCGAGGGACACGTTTTCTTTGGTTTCTACATCTCAAATCAAGAAAGACGCTTCTTGTAGATTCTATGATCCATTATGACAACATGTGCAATGAATTTTTCACTTCACTTTCCTTGATCCAGGAATTCATGGCTGAGATTCCTTGCAACCTAGTAAATGAGCATAATCAAAGGTGTTCATCGGAGCAGGTGGAAGAACAATTTTCACAATTGTTCAAAGACATGTACACTCCTGCCAACAATTTCTCGAAGCTTCTCATGGAGCGGTGTATCAAATTAAAAACTTGTTTGAGAATGCTCAATCTAAAATTGTTAATTTAAATGATATGCCAAGTAGAATTCTTGAATTACAGGTATTTTGTGAGGCTATTCTTCGGCCAAGTGAACCTCCAGAAGAAGAAAAGATGTTTGAAACTTTGGGAAGGTTTAGATCCTTTCAACTGGCAAAAGCAGCGGATCCTAATTTCACCGGCGGTGTAGGGAGTTGATTTTCTTGATATCTAGCGAAGTGGGAGAGTCCATTTCTCATACGTTTGAGATAGGCGGACCCCGTTTCAATGGATAAGGCACTGGTTATTATTGTATATTTTAAAAGGTGTTGTTATTTGGGAAACATTGGATATTTTAAGTAATTTCTATTTTTGGGTTGTCTTTAATAAAGTTGGTTGAAAAAAGTCAAAGTCACTTAAGTGCCCTATTTAATGTGCATTTAAAACCCTAACTACTTTGTAACCAACTTTTGGGTTATAAAAGGAAGTGAGGGGCTCATTTGTAAAGGTGACTTTGAGAGAGGAGAAGAAGATACTTTTGTGCAAGCTTTGTTTCAAGAAGAAACTTTGTGTTCTTTGTGAAAAACATTTTGGAGTTAATAGAATAAGAACTTTGTGTCTCATTCATTGTCTCTTGTAACATTTGGTGTTCTTATGTTCATTAGATGTTAGGTGTTTGAATCTTGCATGCAAATATTATCTTTGATCTTATTGTCAACATTAGTAATCAGTTGTTCTAGTTCACAGTGATCAAGCTCTGACTATCTACTTGCTCATGTGTGTTCCCTTTTGCATGTTCTTGTTTGGCTAACTCAAACTCCGTTTTATTTGTGTTGGTTATTCATCTTTCCTCTTCATGCAATATTAGGCTCTGTTTTTACCTAACTCTTGCATGTTCTTTTAGTTCATTCCATTCCACTCCTTTCCTTCTTTCTATTCCATTTCCTTCATTCACTTTTCTTCCATTGATGTTCCAAAACACCCCCCACATACAATTTTGAATGTACAGATGTAAATACAATTTTGGTTTTCAATAAAGGCAGCCTCACCTTCATTGAGGAGGGACTTCGTTCCCACACTATTGCATGTCATTTGCATGCGTGCAAATCCATATGCTAACGAGATCTGTAGAAACATCTACCAAGGAAGCTCCCACCACCCAAACTGAGACCTCTGTGTTAGAAGTGGTTGTTGTACAAACTCTAAGTGTGATGAGTTCACCTGCACTTGGGCCCATTGCTCCCTCCACTTCTAGTTCTTCCTTTTCCAGGTACAACCATTATTGGAAAGAAAGAAAAGGAAGACCACTTCAAGTATTTTTGCCCCTAAGTTTGATGTAGTGGCAGCCCTTCTAGGTACTACTCCTCCCCCTCCAACTAAAAAGGCTAAGGTCACATCTAGATTGGTTTCAGACTCTCAAGGCCAAAAATTCATGGAGATTGCAAGGCCCAAGCTTGATAAGGATGAAAGGACCTATCAATAGGTGATTTGGAATTAACAAGAATTTCTCTTGGTGAATCAACACCTGAAAGTGAGGTACATAACTTGAGGGAGACAATGTCTAGAGTGATTGAAAGGGTTGAAAAGGGAAGCAAACACATGAGCAGTTGGAGGAGCAGAATCAAATCTTGTCAAGTTTCATCAGATCCTTATTAGCAGAGGATAAGGTACTTGATCCAACCCTCCAGCTTCCATCCCACCACCTACCATTACTGTCTAATGATGAATTTCAAGCCATCAAAGATATTCATAAGCATGCCACTTATGGGAAGGAAATGGAAGCCATGGTTGATGACATGATAATCACAGTTTAAATTTCATTGAGGAAGCATGTAAATCTTATGACAGAATTGCTAAAATTTAGTTAAAGTTTACCACGACACTCAGTGGTCTGGATAGGGAGTTGAAATTGTGGAGTGAATGTATCCAAGATCTTCGATTAATGAGTGAAACATATGTACAAATCCTCTTGGCAAGAAAAGTATTTGATGATGCAAATGTAATCTATCTAAGCAATGGGTTTTCAGCATTGACTGGAAGATAAAGGTTCTTGAAGAAGCCATTGGAGAACTCAGGAACATGTTGCAAAAGGAGAAGCTTTTAAAGCATGTGTCATGTCTACCTTCCAAGATATTCACTACCAAATTTTTAAGGAGAATTCAAATGATAAATTCACTATCCAAGAAATCAAGTCTTAGTTCAAGACATTTGTTAAAGAAGATTTGTTCAAGTAGGACACCATATCCAAGGAGAAGATGAAAGAAATTTTCACACTACCGAAGGCTATCACAGAGATGCTAATATATCATTGAAATTCTCTAGACATAATCCATGCCAAGGACTTTCTCAATCTCTTTTAGAACAAGTGTGGAGCATATGTGGAAGACATTGTGAAGATGAGTGGAAGACATAGGAGAGAGGAAATCCATTTTTGTCTTCTTGTCACACAAGAGGATGAAATGAACATTGGTAGACACCTTGAAAGTGAAGGGAAAACATCAAATAGAAATGTGAGAAAATGAGTGAGGGAAGGCGAAAGCACAACCCAATTAAGTAGTCCCTCGACTCGTGTGAGGCAGGTCGACGCAATAAAAAATGGATGACATCATCAAGATTTTCCCATGCATTGGCTAGATTATGAATAAAGGCTTTCGTTGATTGATAAACACACATTATACAAAATAACATTACTAAAGATAGTCACACACATTATATAGAAAGGTGTTATCAATTAA
The DNA here is from genome assembly GCA_018340775.1 of Taxus wallichiana var. yunnanensis. Classification (NCBI taxonomy): domain Eukaryota; kingdom Viridiplantae; phylum Streptophyta; class Pinopsida; order Cupressales; family Taxaceae; genus Taxus; species Taxus wallichiana. Next base: position 600,678,841 of record CM031243.1, on the reverse strand, counting down.
ATCTAGGGACAAATTACATAATTGTAATTGGGTTATTGATTTAATGACATTGCGTACGTCTCCACATCATCTTCCACATCTTTAAATAGTTGTAAAATATGTCATAATTCATCTATCAAGTACACTTGTAATATGCATTACACTTTCTCTAAACAGTGCTAAGTTTTTTGAGAAATATGTTTTGATTCCTAGTTCCTCGACAAACGGTACATTTGGTCACAATTCAATCTTCTGTGTGAATATAATCTCAAAGCTACCAACATCTAAGCCAAATTATGTATTGTAGGGATGAGGGCATCATGTCATTAAAATTTTACATTCTTGGTGATGTCCACACAACAATAAACATAAAATTTAAAATAATAATTTGAAAAACATTAAACAAATTTTTTTATGTTCTATACGTGCTTTAGTGGCATTAGGCTTTATTTCTTCTTTGGAAAATGGTTTTTTCATTCTTAAAATGTCATTAAGATTAACATATGAAGATATGGTAAAAGTCATTTTATTATTTCAGGGAAGCCAACATGGATCTATAAATTAATAAACATAACATGTTTCTATTTTATACGGTCTAGTGGGCCGCTAGGATTATTTTGGCTTTGGAATAAGGTTATTATCATTTTCAAAATGTCTTTAAGATTAAACCATGCATGAGTGGGAAAAAATTGTTTTTGATTTCAAGGAAGCCAACATCAATATGCCAAACAATAAACATTATATGTTTATGTTTTTTACGTGTTAGCAGCTAGGCTTAATTTTTGATTTGGAATAAGGTTCTCACCAGTTTTAAAATGTGTTTAAGTTTAAACTATGTATATCTAGGAAAACTCATTCTTTTATTGGTCCATGATCCATGATTGTCTCTTCACCCGTAGAAAAAATTGTTTTTCTTTAGAAAAGAATTGAAAAATGATTGTGCATTGTGAATCTTTAAGAACCTTAAGGTAGTTATTTTATTCCATAAAAATGTACAATACATTGTTGGATTTGGAAGAAAAGTATATAATTCAAACGCTAATGGTGCGTTTGAAAGTTTTCAATGATCTACACATGTTCTTTTTTTCTCCTACATGTTTTAACCATGTACACCCTTAATTATATATCTTACATGGGATGGATATAGCCAACTTGTGGCTATCATAACTTCTTATCATAATGTATCTCTTTCATATATGATCTATTATCGTTGGTTGGTTGGCCTTGTTGATGGCCATATCATAGAATATTATAAATAGGGGTTAAAGGTAGTGGATGATTATTATGCTTGATTATTTGAGTCTTATTATTTGTTTTGGAGGTTGCCCCCTCTCGAAGTGGCCAAGATATTCTACTTCCATATTGAGAGAAATTATTTGCAATATTGTGTTAATTGGTGTTCTATTGCTGGTGATAATAATAATTAATCAAGTAATTTCATTACAAATGAGGCCAAAATGTAACATGAATAACCAGGCCTATAAAAAACATAAAGTGGTGAACACAAAAAACAAAGGGAGAATGATAGAGAAACCCTAGAGTTCAACATTTAATTGGTCCACCAAGCCAAACATTGCAATCTTTCTAAGAAATGAAAAGGACAAGCCAACAATAGTCTTGAATACACCATGCAATCAAGAAGGGGTGGGGCAGGTTTTGCGAGCACGACCTGGTCTAGGGATGGAACGCTGGAGATAGATGCCCCATCGGATCGAAAAATGATTTGAATAGCCTTGGAAAATCAATGGAGGGCCAAATTTTCAATTTCAGGCATCAAAAATCTTGTTGTCAACCTAGAAAGGAGATGAAAAAGGATACATATTGGCAAAGAGAATAGGAAGGCATACTTCTACTAGAGCTTCACCCGAAACCCACACAATGACGTGGGTAAATGAAATGGGACATGACTGTTGTGACCAATTCCTTATCTGCACACAACACTAGGCAATGAACATGAAGATGCCTATAATCTCGGAGCCGACATAAGCTCTCTCGGTGCTCTAGAGATAATCCATGCCCATGAATTTCTCAATCACATTTAGAATAGGTGTGGAGCCTATGCGGAAGACATTGTGAAGACAAGTGGAAGACACAAGAGAGAGGAAATCCATTTTTGTCTTCTTTCCACACAAGAGGATGAAATGAACATTGATAGACACCTTGAAAGTGAAGGGGAAAACATCAGATAGAAATGTGAGAAAATGAGTGAGGGAAGGCGAAAGCACAACCCAATTAAGTAGTCCCTTGACTTGTGTGAGGCAGGTCGACGCAATAAAAAAATGGATGATGTCATCAAGGCTAGGTTATGAATAAAGGCTTCCCTTGATTGATAAACACATATTATACACAATAACATTACTAAAGATAGTCATGCACATTATATAGAAAGGTTTTATCAATTAAATCTAGGGACAAATTATATAATTGTAGTTGGTTTATTGATTTAATGACATCGCGTACGTCTCCACGTCATCTTCTACATCCTTATATAGTTGTAAAATATGTCATAATTCATCTATCAAGTACAATTGTAATATGCATTATAGGTCATAATTCATCCTTTAATAGGTGTATTTTTACAATTATAATATGCATTACACTTTCTCTACGGTCTTAAGTTTTTTGAGAAATATGTTTTGATTCTTGGTTCCTTGACAAATGGTACGTTTGGTCATGATGCAATCTTCCTATGTGAATATAATCTCAAAGCTACCAACATCTAAGACAAATTATGTATTGTAGGAATGAGGGCATCATGTCATTAAAATTTTACATTCTTGGCGATGTCCACACAATAATAAACATAAAATATTTAAAATAACAATTTGTAAAACATTAAACAATTTTTTTACATGTTTTATACGTCTTTCGAGTGGCATTAGGCTTTATTTCTTCTTTGGAACAAGATTTTTTTCATTCTTAAAATGTCATTAAGATTAACATATGAAGATTCGGTAAAAAGTCATTTTATTATTTCAGGGAAGCCAACATGGATCGTAAATCAATAAACATAACATGTTTCTATTTTATACGGTCTAAGCGGCTGCTAGGATTATTTTTGCTCACGGAATAAGGTTCTTATCATTTTCAAAATGTCTTTAAGATTAAACCATGCATGACTGGGAAAAAAATATTTTTGATTTCAGGGAAGCCAACATCAATATGCCAAACAATAAACATTATATGTTTATGTTTTTACTTCTTTAGCAATCGCTAGGATTAATTTTTGATTTGGAATAAGGTTCTCACTAGTTTTGAAATGTGTTTAAGTTTAAACTATGTATATCGAGAAAACTTGTTCTTTTATTGGTCCATGATCCATGATTGTCTCTTCACCCATAGAAAAAATTGTTTTTCTTTAAAAAAAGAATCAAAAAAATGATTGTGCACTATGAATCTTTAAGAACCTTAAGGTAGTTATTTTATTCCATAAAAATGCACAATACATTGTTGGATTTGGAAGCAAAGTATATAATTCAAACACAGTAGTGCGTTTGAACATTTTCAATGATCTACACATGTTCTTTTTTTCTCCTACATGTTTCAACCATGTACATAATTCAGTGTAAATTTTTAAATCAGTCTTATAGTTTCCATCAAATCTCCAGTATGTTGGGGTTTTGAGAGTAATTTCTTCTTTGACTTCGTGCGACAAAGAATCTCATGTCATCAATCAAAAGTATATTATTTTCACCATAGACATTACCATAAATGTCTACTATTTGTTGACTAGTATTTGTTTTGAGCTTACATTGATGACATCCCCAAATGAACCTAAAGTGGGTATCTCACAACCAACTAATTTTTTTGATGAACATGTACTTGACCATTGATGAATCCATAAATGAATACCATAAGGCAATGTCAAAATATTTTGATGCAATATTTATCAAGTCAGCACTAAATTCTCATTTAAAGTATTCAGTATCCCTGGATCTAAAATATGGAACCATATTATGAGGTATTTTGTTGCCAATACCAGAAATTCCAAACAAAAAACCTTCAACTCCCAAAACTAGTAATTTCTGAGGCTTCCCAATTGGATCTATAAAAACAACTCAGAATTAATGTAAGCTTCCAAAAGTGATTAAACAAAAGTCAACATATTATTGTGATAATATTTTATTTGGGTAATTCACACAAACAACTTATAAAACTATAATATCAACTCAATCACAGTGAAGATATAAATACTTCCAACTTTTAAATTTGTAATCTCAACATATAAAATAAAGAGTGACCATATGAATATACGAATGAATATCATTGTAAAAAACATTTTTAAATAATTAATAGTTATATAATTTCTGGTTGTTGCAATTTTTGATTCCCTCGGCAATACTCAAACCCTAAGACATTATCTGTGATATGTTTGTGTACAAATTTTCATCAACCACCTATCATTGAAATAATTTTCTTCATTAGATTTCCTCCCCACCATAAAATTTTCGGAGGGTTTCCCTTTGGGCCTATTATAATACACAATGTGTGTGAAGGGATGAAAATAATATCCTCTCTACTCCAAATCTTTTGGAGATCTTTTACAATTTCATCCTCTAAACAACAATGTTCTTTACCCAAAAAAAGAATTGGTTTGAATTCAGCCACTATTTTTTTCAAAGTCTTAATCATCTTTTCAACTTCAAAGGAAGAGAGATAGCTAGACCAAAATCCCACTTCACATTTTTATGCTAGTATCTTTAGAAATTCCTTGAGCCCACCTCATGAAGTGATGAATCTCCTTCACCGAACTTGATTGCCAAATCCTTATGGGATTGGTTTTTCTCATAGAGAAAACCCTCCAAATCTAAAATAATTGAATAATCTTTTTGGCTAACTACATAGAAGTATTTTTTTCTCAATTTCCTGCAATTTGATATCAACCACTTCAAATAATAAAAAAATCAGCATGTTAACACTTACTAATAGAGATTCCACTTGGATTCCCTCACACTCCCTCTACAGGTTCTTGTAATGCATGTTCTATTTAAAAAAATAGTAATCAAATCAAAATAAATTTTAAGTCGAAGTAAAAAAATATGTGATACAACTTGATTTTATAAAATATTGCATATATGTAGTTGTATATGTATATGTATATTACATAGATGTAGTTGGACTATGTTTGCGTTGACACTCTTTGATGGGCATAACGATTTAATGGCCAAAGGTATTTGTTTTTTCAATTCTCGATAGTTTATTTTTAACCAATTTTAAAAACATTAATCAATTGAAAATAAATACCATGTCGACGTAATTAAATTTGTGATATAACTTGCTTTTATTCAATGAAAAAACCTTTGATGGACAATATTACATAGATATTGATGTATATTAGCGACCGCTAGGCTAACCCATTATTTCCTAGACTATGGTTGGTATGACATTCTTTGATTAGCTTAATGGTTGCAAATAGCTAGCTACACAAAAGTAAAAATTTTCAATTATCTGCGATTCAATATCAACCAAGAAACAAAAATTTACTCAATTCAAATAAATCTAATTAAAAGATTTATGTTAGCGTATTAGGGTAATACATTGTAGTGCCCACATTTTTATAGCCTCAATTATCTGTTGATCTCTTTATTCATAGACATGTTTTGACAGGGATTTGATATATGTTGGACAGTATATGATGATATTTGACCTCCTTAGACATGTATGGAGACTTGGGCGCATAGCGCCAATTTGACTTGATTACTATTTTGACACCTTATCTTATGTTGTTGCGGATACTAACTTATATGATGTTGTTTGGACCTTAATTATATATGTTGGATATTCAGTTTAGTTGCATGTTTGGATTTTATGGATGTAGGTCACTTGTATTTATCGTTATGGCTAACTCATGGTAAATTGTGTATAATTATGCATGTTGTCGCATTTTCGATTCCAAAATGATGATATGCTAGCATAGAATTCATTGATTTCTTATTGAGTAGTTGATTCACATTTTATCGGACAGTGTGCATTTAATGTGTGCAATGAGTGTGTAGGTGACAAGTCACAGGAGAACATGGGATTCAGGGTAGCTACACAATTTTACACAAGCAACCCACGAGGCTAAGTCCTAACCGTGTTTATTGTATGAGGCCTTAGTATTAGAGTTTATTGTTTTGGGCACCATGAGTGACCCTCATTTGTAATGTAATATGTCTTGTAATATTAATCTTGCTTAGGATGTTTAGTTTGTTTTGTAAACTTGATTTGGGGACTTAATGGCCCCCACTTGCATTAAGTTTTGAGTTTGAATAATGTTGTATTTAATTAAGGGGATTAGGGTCACATGTGAACCCTTGGGTGGGCCCCACATCCTCTACCCTTGTGCCCAAATGTGTCAAACCCGAAATTGGGCTATTTTAGGCATTTTAAGTGACCCCTTTTTAGTTTGGGAGTTCACTTAGCATGAAAATGGGCCCTTGGACCCTACCTAATAGGTAGGGGGCTTAATTCCAAGGCATAGAGGGAGTTTCCCTCCCATTTTGCCTCCCTTTGGTCACATCCATGTAAGGTGGATGGGTATGTGTGCTTTGTTAAAAGTTGCACAAGTTTGTTTTGTTGTTCATTTTGAGTAATTTGGGAGAAGAGGGTTAAAAGCTATTTTATCCTTTCTCTCTTTTATCTTGGGAATCTTTGACCTTGAGGGAAGAGAGGGGTGACACATGTCACCCCCTCATTTGTGAGGATTTTTGTTGGCTCCTCTTCAAATTCTCCCTCATGGGGAAAGAAGAGAACTTTTTTTTGGAGCTTTTGCTTGGAGGCTTGTGGATTTTGGAGCTAGAGCTTGCTTGGATAAAGAAGAGGAAAAGTTAGAGTGTTGGAGAGCTTTTGGAGGTAGGCTCCTTGAGCTCATTTTTTTATGTTTTATATCATGTTAGATTGTAGTTTTGTTTTGTTTAAAATGTGTGTTGCTATTTGTTATGTTTGTTGTTTTATTTTCCTCCATCCATCATATGGCATGATGGATTTTTGGAGTTTGTGGGGGAAGAGGAGGGATTTTTCCCTCTCAATCCTCATGGCTTGATGGGCAAGCCATGTAGGATTTTAATTACTCCCCTCAAATGGTTTGAGGTGGGGAAGGTGGTTCATATGGCTTGAACCCCCTTCCCCATTCTTGGAGAGGAAATCCCTTTGGGTTTGAAAATCCTCCCAAGAAGGATTTTGGTGAATGGATGGAGAAATAAGGAGGTTGTGGAGATCATTGTTTTGTGCAACCAATGTTGGCTACACTTTTGGCATTTGGAGATCTCTTTCTTCTCTTCCCCATTTTAGAGGTAGAACATGGTTTCTCCTCTTTTTCATCTTTGCAAAATTGGTGTTTTGTTTTAATATTTGTCTTGTCTTTATGTGAATGTAATGTTGGTTGTTCTCCCTTACTCTTGTGCAAAGTTGTGGATAGTAGTCCTCTTTCCCATGGGCTTGGGGGAGGCTAGCATGCCTTCCAACCTTGGAAAGACATGTAATGATGCCTAAAGGTTGGGTGGTTAACAAGCCTTGTTCTCTTGGAGTTGGATTCTTGTAAGAGTATTCAAGTTTGGAGCTCAAGTTAGAGATGGTTGGAGTTTGTGGCATTTTGGTCTCTCCTTGTCCTCTCAAATTTTTGTGAAACATCACTCTCATTTTATCTCTAAGAACATGGCTATGTGGAAGCTTTCATTACCTTGTAAAATACCTATTTTGTATTTGATGTTACTTGTAAACTTAAGTCATTTTGCTTAAGAAGTTTCCCTTCATTATTGCAAGGATCTTGTAAAAAGGTTGTCTTGGATAGCTATGTATTTGAGCATATTTTTACAAATGTGAAACCAAGCCCTTGGAAATGAAAACTTGTAAAATAGATATGAAAATCTCTTAATAAGAATGGTTGCAACTTCATTTTGGAAGGAAAGTTGTTTATTGGAAACATTGTATTACAAAAAGAAATAATGTGAAGTTACTAGCATTAAAGAAAATTAGTTTTCTTCCTTGTTGGAATCCCCCTCTTGTAGAAATCTGCAATATTTGTTTATTTACTACGTTTGAAGGAAATTTAAAGTTACATGGAGATTTAAGCCTTATTTTAAATGGTTATACTTTCATTTTTATACTTGCAAAAAGTTACTAGTATTATACAATGGAAAGAAATCAGTTCTTTTTTTTTACTTCCTTCCCCTTTATGTGAAAACTAAAGGAAGTGCTTGCATTTAAAAAGGACATATATATTAAGTATTTTATTTCCATGAAAAAGTTACATTGTAAAGGTTCATTTTGGATGTAATGTAAATAAAAATAAAAATAAAAATTTGTGATTAATATCTATTCCTCACACATAGATGTTTTTAGTTTTTTAAAATTTGTCATTTGGTGATTTTGAAATATACATACATACATACATACATACATACATACATACATACATACATATATATATATATATAATATATAAAATTAAAAAAAAAAACCAATATACTAATGAATATATTATTTTGGTATTTTCCTTACACCGTATTTTTTAAAATAATGTGTGTGTGTGTGTGTGTGTGTATAAAATAAATGTTAGTTATTAAAACAAAATAGAATATTGATTATTGTTTTAAAAAAAAAAAAAAAATTGAATACGTATGGGGAGGGGTCAAGCCCTCCCCACCCCTATACCACCACTACCCCCGACCTGCCACTATCCCTCGGCCACCACCCCACCCACTTGCTCCCCCCACCTCTACCGCCGCGTAGACCACCGACCCCACACACCGTCGCTGCCCCCCTTTCCTCCTTCCTACGTAGACCCATGTCCTCACGTGGATCCCCTTCCTCCACCCTACCTCATTCCACTCCCTTCTTCCACGCGACCTGTCTTGCTCCCTCCCCACGCACACGCAGCCCTTCCACCTCCAAAAACACCCTCCTCCTTACACTAAACAAATACAAAAAATATAAAATATGGCCACACTAGGTCTCTAAAGGAACATACACCTCCATAAGGGTTTGTGGTTTGGTTTCCTTCAACAAATACAATAAGGGTAATATCCTTCCCTTCCATAAATCAAGCCTCCATAGTTCCTCCTCCACCTGTAAGAAGAAACAAAAAAAAACAATAAAGGAGAGAAAATGATATGGAAAAGAAAAGAAAAGAGATAAAGATGCATTAGGGAAAACTTAGGGCAGATTTGAAATCAATGGTCAGGATTTGTTCTATCCTAGGGCTCTCCTTCAATCCTACCTTTCTTTAAGTCATGATATTTTAATGGGAATGGGAAATAAATTAAAAGGGGAGTGTGAGGAGTTAATTAAATAATAAGAGGGGTGAAGACTTATGATTTATGGCCCTAGTAAACTTAAAATAGAAGTAAATAATTAATTTCGAGTTGGGACTAGTAAATAATTTACTCGGGTAAATTATATTAATATAAATTAATTATTAATGGGGATAGGTGAAGCAAACATTGGTATTATTTTAGTTCACTTCAAAAAAAAAAATTACCCAAAATTTTTAGTCATTCTTGGTGTGTTTTTGGTGTCCCGAGGCGGGCATTACATACATATAACAAATAAAGTACTTCGCTATAGGTTCCTACAATTATGAGGGGCTTATAAATGGTTTTGTTTATAATGCTACATGACTATCATACCATTTTTTGTCTGCAAGTTTGTGCGTGATGTGCCAATAGCCTCCTATTTAGCATCAAATCTGAAAAAATGAAGTTTTATTGAAAATATGTAAACAATGACAATCGAAAACTTCTTGTAGTGATAAATTTATAAAACGAGTATTTCCCACTCACCTTTTATAGATTCATTAGATGGATGGTCAACGACATATGGGGAAACAAGTTGAATTGGTTGCGACATGTTAAGAATGACATCGTCTCCTTTGTTTGTATGTGGAGAGGAAGAGACGGTGTCTTCCTCTATTGTTTGGTTGTCTGCATAAATATTGTATGTATCAGTTCAAATGCATTAAACTAATAAAATTGTTTAAAGTGATCTTAAACAACGTACCTTTTTTCAAATGACAATAGTAATGTTTTAAAAACATTTATTGATCATTTGATTCAACAATAAAGACCGCAAGTAGTCCTAAGTCAACCAAAGCATGCAATGCAACACTACCAATAAAACACTATAATCAGAGAATTTTTGGAACTAAGTCGAGTGAACATATGAGACCAAAACTCATAAGATATCTCATAAAGAAAAGGATGTAACTTTCCTCGTAGGCCGATTTTCCTTGCGATCCAAACTATTGCGGAAGCTGGTCCATCAATCCATGGTGCTTTGTCTGCTCCATCCCCATCATCAACATCACAATTGTGCACATTAGTTATTGTGTACATAAGACACTGAGCTCTTAAATTTTCCATTGTTATCATAAAATCTATAACAACCTTCCTGTTGATTCCCCCTGTCTTTAAATTTTTACATGTATTTTTTATTCTCTCTTAATATTTTTAAAGAAGCAATAGGTAAGAGCACAATAATAACACAATTTACTTGAGACTTGATTTGACAACTATAAACAGGACCATATCCCTTCTAGCCGTCGGCAGTGTAAAAGTTTCTTTCATCTTCTCCTTGGATAGTCTTCACAATGTCTTCCGCATAGGCTCCACACTTGTTCTAAAAGAAATTGAGAAAGTCACGGGCATGGATTATATCCGAGCACCGAGATAGCTCGTGTCACTTGAGATTATAGGCATCTTCGTGTTCAATTGCCTAGTGTTGTGTGCGAGATAAGGAATTGGTCACAATGTTCATGTCCCATTTCATTTTCCCACGTAATCATGTGGGTTTGGTGAAAACTATGGCAAAAGTATGCCTTCTATTATCTTTACCAATATGTATCCTTTTACTGTCTCCTTTCTAGGTTGACAACAAGATTTTTATGCCACGAAATTGAAAATTCGGCCCCTCCATCGATTTTTCAAGGCTATTAAAATATTTTTCAATCTGATCGGGCATCTATCTCCAGCGTGCCATCCTGGACACAGTGGTGCTCGTAAAACCCACCCCTCCCTTCCTAACCATGTGGTGTAATTGAAGACTATTGTTGGCTTGTCCTTTTCCTTTCTCGGGAAGATTACGAATGCTTGCTCTCGGTGGACCAATTAAAGGTTGAACCCTAGGGTTTCTCTATCATTATCCCTAGGTTTAATCACTTTTGAAGCTTACATTAATTACGAGTTGTTTTTATAGATCGATTGGGAAGTCTCATAAATTACTATTTTTGGGAGTTGAAGGTTTTTGTTTGGAGTTTACGGTATTGGCATGAAAATACCTCATAATATGGTTGTATATTTTAGATCCGAGGATACTTAATAATTTAAATGAGAATTTAGTGATGAATTGATAGATCTTGCATCAAAATATTTTGACCTTTTGCCTTATGGTTTTCATTTATGGATTCATCAATGGTTAAGTACATGCTCATCAAAAATTTAGTTGTTGTGAGATACCCACTTCGAGGTTCATTTGGGGATGTCATCAATGTAGGCTCAAAACAAATACCGGTCACCAGGATAGTAGACATTTATGGTAATGTCTATGGTGAAAAAAATATACTTTTGATTGATGATGTAAGATTCTTGTTGCACGAGGTCAAAGAAGAAATTACTCTCAAAACCCCAACATATTGGAGATTTGATGGAAACTATAAGACTAATTTGAAAATTTGCATTGAATTATGTACATGGTTAAAACATGTAGGAGAACAAAAGAACATGTGTAGATCATTGAAAATGTTCAAATGCACCATTGGTGTTTGAATTATATACTTTGCTTCCAAATCCAACAATGTATTGTGCATTTTTATGGAATAAAATAACTACCTTAAGGTTCTTAAAGATTCACAGTGTGCAATCATTTTTTTGATTCTTTTTTAAAGAAAAACAATTTTTTCTATGGGTGAAGAGACAATCATGGATCATGGACCAATAAAAGAACAAGTTTTCTCAGATATACATAGTTTAAACTTAAACACATTTCAAAACTAATGAGAACCTTATTCCAAATCAAAAATTAATCCTAGCGATTGCTAGCACAGTAAAAACATAAACATATAATGTTTATTGTTTGGCATATTGATGTTGGCTTCCCTGAAATCAAAAATATATTTTTTTCCCAGTCATGCATGGTTTAATCTTAAAGACATTTTGAAAATGATAAGAACCTTATTCCAAAGCCAAAAATAATCCTAGCGGCCATGACCATATAAAATAGAAACATGTTATGTTTATTGATTTACAGATCCATGTTGGCTTCCCTGAAATAATAAAATGACTTTTACCGAATCTTCATATGTTAATCTTAATGACATTTTAAGAATGAAAAAATCTTGTTCCAAAAGAAGAAATAAAGCCTAGCGGCCACTTAGCAAGATGTATAAAACATGTAAAAAAATTGTTTAATGTTTTTCAAATTGTTATTGTAAAGATTTTATGTTTATTATTATGTGGACATCGCCAGAATGTAAAATTTTAATGACATGATGCCCTCATTCCTACTGATACATAATTTTGCTTAGATGTTGGCACTTTGAGATTATATTCACATAGGAAGATTGCATCATGACCAAACGTACCATTTTTCGAGGAACCAAGAATCAAAACATATTTCTCAAAAAACTTAGCACCGTTTAGAGAAAGTGTAATGCATATTATAATTGTAAAAATATACCTATTAAAGGATGAATTATGACATATAATGCATATTACAATTGTACTTGATAGATGAATTATGACATATTTTACAGCTATTTAAGGATGTAGAAGATGACGTGGAGGCGTCTGTGATGTCATTAAATCAATAAACCAACTACAATTATATAATTTGTCCTAGATTTAATTGATAACACCTTTCTATATAATGTGCGTGACTATCTTTAGTAATGTTATTGTGTATAATATGTGTTTATCAATCGAGGAAGCCTTTATTCATAACCTAGCCTTGATGACATCATCCATTTTTTATTGCGTCGACACCCCTGCCTCACCGAGTCGAGGGACTACTTAATTGTATTTTGCTTTCGCCTTCCCTCACTCATTTTCTCACATTTCTATCGATGTTTTCCCCTTCACTTTCAGGTGTCTATCAATGTTCATTTCATCCTCTTGTGTGGAAAGAAGCCAGAAATGGATTTCCTCTCTCCTATGTCTTCCACTTGTCTTCACAATGTCTTCCGCATAGGCTCCACACCTATTCTGAAAGCGATTGAGAAAGTCCTAGGCATGGATTATCTCTAGAGCACTTCGAGAGAGCTTGTGTCAACTCCGAGATTATAGGCATCTTCATGTTCAATTGCCTAGTGTTGTGTGCAGATAAGGAATTGGTCACGACGGTCATGTCCCATTTCATTTACCCACTTCGTTGTGTGGGTTTGGCTGAAACTCTAGTAGAAGTATGCCTTCCTATTATCTTTACCAATATGTATCCTTTTCCGTCTCCTTTCTAGGTTGACAACAAGATTTGTGATGCCTTGGAATTGAAAATTTGGGCCCTCCATTAATTTTCCAAGTCTATTCAAATCATTTGTCAATCTGATGGGGCATCTATCTCCAGCGTTCCATCCCTGGACAGTCGTGCTCATCGCAAAACCCCCCCACCCCTTCTTGATTGCATGGTGCAGTTGAAGACTATTGTTGGCTTGTCCTTTTCATTTCTTAGAAAGATTGCAATGCTTGGCTTGGTGGACCAATTAAATGTTGAACTCTAGGGTTTCTCTATCATTCTCCCTTTGTTTTTGTGTTCACCACTTTATGTTTTTTACAAGCCTGGTTATTCATGTTACATTTTGGCCTCATTTGTAATGAAATTACTTGATTAATTATGATTATCACCAGCGATAAAACACCAAAACACAATATTGAAAATAATTTCTCTCAATATGGAAGTAGAATATCTTGGCCACTTCGAGGGGGCAACCTCCAAAACAAATAATAAGACTCAAATAATCAACATAATAATCATCCACTACCTTTAACCCCTATTTATAATATTCCTATGATATGGCCATCAACAAGGCCAACCAACCAATGATAATAGATCATATATGAAAGAGATACATCATGATAAGAAGTTATGATAGCCACAAGTTGGCTATATCCATCCCATGTAAGATATATAATCCCCTGGATGTTCTGTTGCTGCATGAATGCTTCATCTTCCCATGATGCATCCTCAATATTCATATTCTTCCACTTGATCAAGTACTTGGTAATGACTCTTGTCCTCAGTCTTTTGGTGCGTGTCTGAAGAACACCTTCAAGTTCCAATACGATCCTTCCTTCCTCATCTAGTTTGGAGCTTAGCACTTGATTAGGTGGAAATGTGCTACCCAATAACTTTCTTTGAGTAAGAAACATGGAAGACTGGATGTATTCTACTTCCTGGAGGGAGCTCTAGCTTATATGCCACACTACCAAGTTTCTGCAAAACTCGGTAAGGATCATAGTATTTAGGAGCAAGCTTATTATCCTTTTGTTGTTGTTTTAAGGATAATTGCTTATATGGCTATAACCTTACAAAAACAAAGTCTCCCTCTTGAAAGTGTCGCTCACTTCTATGTTGATCACCTATTGATTCATACGGTTTTTGTCAATGTCAAATTTTCTCTAAGACTAGAGAGTACCTCATCTTGATGTTGAATTTGATCTTTGATTTCTCTCACCTTTGGTTTTACCTTCAGATAAATATGAATGATGGAGGATGGTACCCATAAAGTGCTAGAAATGGAGACATTTTGGAGGAGGTATGAAATGAATTATTGTACCACCATTACGCGGTGGCACCATTTACACCCAATGTTCTTGTTTATACGAAGTAAAACATCGAAGATATCCCGCTAAACATTTATTTACCTCCTCGGTTTTCCTATCTGTTTGGGGATGATAAGAGGAACTCGGGCTAGTTGGGTACCTGAGACAGAGAGACAAATCGAGTCCAAAAGTTACTTGTAAATATTGGATCACGATCACTTATTATAATTTTTAGCGTGCCATGGAGCTTTTAATTGTATCCATAAAAGAGATGGCAACTATACTAGCTATGAAAGGATGAGCCATAGCACAAAAATGAGAATATTTGGTAAGTCTTTCTACCACGACCATGATGACACTTTTCCCTTGATTTAGGTAATCCTGTGATGAAATCCATTTATACCTCTCCCCATCTCTCACTAGGAATAGACAAAGGTTGGAGAGACCATGTGTCTTAATGGTCTCGCCCTTATTTTTATAGCAAACCAAACATTACGCCACAATTTTTGAACATCTCCTTTCAACCCTTCCCAAAAGAAATCCTTCTTAACTCTATGATATGTTTTCGGGACCTAGCATGGCCACCTATTGGAGAAGAATGTAGCTCACGAAAGAACATGGGGTTTAAGTGTAGAATTCTTACATAGATATAACCAATCTTTATACCACAATGCATCCCCCTTCCATATAAATTGAGCTGATATGGACGGATCTACTGGAGATTTTGAATGAGAGTATGTGTGGTTGCATCTTTCTTCCATTCTTCACGTGCTTGATCTACCCAATCTGCATTTAGTATAGATATGGCACATAACAATGCTTCGATAGACTCATCCCACCTAGATAGAGCATCAACGACCAAATTTTCCTTTCCTTTCTTATAAACAATATCAAAGTCATATCCCAACATCTTAGTGACCCATTTTTGTTGTTCTTCTGAAAATAGACATTGCTCTAAGAAATATTTCAAACTATCATGATCAGTTTTTACCTTAAAATGTCTACCCATCAAGTATGGTCTCCATTGTTTGATTGCATGTAGTATTGCCATCATTTCCTTTTCATAGGTGGGCTTTAAAAATTCTTTCCTTTTAGCCTGTCATCTCTCACAAGTAATGGGGTGTCCTTCTTACATTAGTACTCCTTGATTCCATTTCCGAAGCATCACACTCAACTACAAAAGTTTTGGAGAAATGCAGGGTTGCCAATACTGGAGTGGTGCACATAAGCTTGCCTTGAATTTTTCAAATGCCTAGATGCTTCTTCATTCCAGAAAGGAGTCCTTCTTCAATAATTTTTTGAGTGGTGCTGCTATCTTTAGTTTTTGACAAATCTATGATAATACCCTTTAAGACCTAAGAAACCTCGTAATTGTTTGAGGGTTCTTGGGGTTTCCCATTCCACCATGGCTGGATCTTGTGAGGGTCCACCTTAACACCTTCATGAGAAAAATATGGCCCAAGTATTCCACTTCTTGTACCCCAAAAGAACACTTGAAGGCTTGGCATAAAGTTGATGTTGCTCTAATACTTCTAAGACAATGTTTCTCCCACGATTTCTTTGTAGATGAGTATATCATCAAAAATACTAAGACAAACTTTCTTAGAATGGTCTAAATACTAAATTAATCATGATTTGGAATGTGGAGGGAGTATTGGTAAGACCAAATGGCATCATTAGGAATTCATAATGGCCTTGATGAGTTCGGAAGGCTGTCTTATGAATATCTTCTTGCTTGACTCGATTTTGTGATACCCAAATGCGAGATCTAGTTTTGTAAAATAAATGGCACCATGCGACTCATATAATAAATCATCAATGATGAGAATAGGAAACTTATCTTTGATAGTGAACTTGTTAAGCTCTCCATAATCTAGACACGTGTGTCATCTTCCATCCTTGCGATGCACCATCACCACAGAGAGCGAGAATAGGCACTCTTTTGTGACGAATAATACCCATTTCCCACATTTCTGCACCATCTTCTCGATCTCACTCTTTTGCACATATGGATATCTCTGTAAGCCACGATGTTGGGGGTTAGATTCTGGAATCAACTAATAGCATGATCATGCTCTCTTTTAGGTGGCAATCCTCTTGGTTCCTTGAAGACAACTACATGTTGATTAATAACCTTTTGAAGATCAGGATGCAATACCTTCATTTGTGGTTGGACTTCTATAGAGAATAATCGAGCTACAAAACCTTCAGACCCATTTTTAAGAATCTTCTACATTTGGTGAGAACTTACCACTAGAGGATCTTTAGCTTGTAGACCTCGAAGTTCAAATTTTTTACCCTCAGAATGAAAGCGCATGAACAATTCCTGGAAATTTATCTCTATGGTGCCCAAAGTAGTGAGCCACTGAACACCTAAGACAATATCAGCTCCTCCCATGGGAATAGAAAACATCGTAGATTCCAATGTGTAATCACCCATCATGATTTTGACTTTATGGAATTTACCTGAACATTGGATTGTGCCACCATCTACAATCATTACTTGAAATTCAGGTGTTGGGTAGATGAAACAATTTAATCTTCTTTGCTAACTTATGATTGATGAAATTATGTGTGCTCCCTGAATCAATCAAGACTGTTACCTTCTACTTCTTAATATAACCCACAACTTGAAGGGTTTGTGGAGTACTAATACCTGATAGAGCATGACATGAAATAGTGGGCTGAGGATCTCTAGATTCTTCCTCTAATTTTTCCACTTCCTCTATTGATGTTGCCTCATATTCTTCCTCATCACCAGATCCTTCAATGTAGAACAATTTTTTCTCAGAACATTTATGATTTGGCCCATATTTTTATCATAGTTAAAGCATAACCCTTTAGCTCTTTTTTCTTCAATTTGTTGAGGTGTCATCAAATTGACCAAGGGTAAGAAGGAGACAGGTGTTACGATCTTTTATGCTAGAAAAGGACCTTCTCTTTGGAAAGAAATTTTTCCTCTACTCGATGTGCCATAATAATAGAATTAGCAACCTTGAGTGGGTTAAACATGCATACCTCATGCTCAATGTGGTCCTTAAGACCCCCTAGAAATAGGTCATTCAAATACTCTTACACGTAATATCCTCCACACGCAAGGACAAAGTTTGGAATTGATGGACATACTCCTTAACCGAACTAGTTTGGCATAACTTTTCTAATTGGTTGAAGTAATTATCGAAACACTAGAACTACGGTGTAATTGAAGCTCTTCGGTGAAAACTATCCGGGTGACATTTAGGCCATTCTTCTGCGCTTTGAGCACATAACCAATGATACTAAACAAATTGATCGGGTTCTAGGTGTAAGGATGCCACATTACCTTTTGTCCTCCTGGGATCGATGGAGATCAAAGAAATTTTCCATTTGGGTAATCCATTGAGTGGATGCTTTCCATAAAATTTATGCATTTCAACTTTTGGAATCATGCCCCTCCATTGGCGAGAAGATCCACTTAAATGATTAAAGGATCCTCCACGATTGGAGTGATTTGTATCATGTGACCATTTCTATTGGAACCCATATAACTTTGGAATTAGAAGTTGTATTTGAAATAATATGCAAGAACTCCTACTTGCATTACATGAAAATCCTTTTGAATCTCGCTCCTAAGGCTACCTTTCGGTTGATGAAGCTCAACATAAAGGTCATCCTTACTCACCATATTGTTAACCCTTTCACGAAGTTGATGACCACCTCGGATACTCCTAAACCAAAAGAGACTCAAGCAACATATCTTCCTTATTTGGGGTCATTCCTGGAGTTGCTTGTCCTTTTCCTTGGCCTCGGGTAGATCTACCACCATGATGAAGGGTTTTGGCCTAGGGGTATACTTAATAGGGCATAATTTTAGGGTTTAGGGTTTCGTAATTTTTTGGCGAATATAGGAATTTATAAAAAAGAAACCCTAGCTATTTTTTTGAGGGTTTTTGAAAATATAAGAAATTTGAAAAATTTCCAAAAATTACACCCTAGGGAGCCAAATTATGAATAAATATAGAACCGTAATAAATTTTTCAAAACAAGTCAAAACTGATTGAAATTTGGAGAGAAGCTTACTTGACTTATTTCACCACACCACAAAAAAATTGCAGAAAAATTCGCTACCAATCTTGAGATATAGCCAAACCTTCAGAATTAGGGTTTGACGTCATCCTGGCCAAGATCAAGCTCTGATACCACTTGTAATGAAATTACTTGATTAATTATGATTATCACCAGCAATAGAACACCAATTAACACAATATTGCAGATAAGTTCTCTCAATATGAAAGTAGAATATCTTGGCCACTTCGAGGGGCAACCTCCAAAACAAATAATAAGACTCAAATACTCAACATAATAACCATCCACTACCTTTAACCCCTATTTATACTATTCCTATGATATGGCCATCAACAAGGCCGACCAACCAATGATAATAGATCATATATGAAAGAGATACATGATGATAAGAAGTTATGATAGCCACAAGTCAGCTATATCCATCCGATGTAAGATATATAATTAAGGGTGTAGCATCATTATTTACAATATTTTCTACTAGTTTTGGTTTTATCTATATAACCCTTCATCGATCAAATCTTTCGATACTTATAGGGTGGGGACACATCAACGCTCCATTCCATAGCTCCATCAAAAGCATTTAACTATCTAAAAAATAAAATTATTTAATGTGTCCCTAAATTTATTTGAGAACAAGTTTACGTATAATGTGTGTGGCTATCTTAATAATGTTAATATGTGTAACTATCTTTAGTAATTTTATAATATAATAAAGAATTTAAATAAAAATAGATATGTTAATATATAAAAAGTGTACTTAACATTTTATTTCTGGTGAATTCTTATTTGATTAATGTTAATTTAACTAGATAAGCTACATTGGCATTACCTAGCGAGCGTTAAGTTTTAACTCTCTTACTTTTTTTGTAAGTCATATTATCCTCTTGAGTTCAAACTATCCGCTACATAAATTGTTCACGTTGGTTTAATGAATATAAGGAATTGAAAAATTCTCAGCCACTTCAACAATCAATGCGTTAATAAATATCGTGAAAACAACTTTATTTTGCTATGATTTATTCTATGAATTGGGGATTCCAACGTGACAAATAATGTTACTCTGAAATTCAAATAGTTCTTAAAATGATTTACCAAAATTCCTCGGCTTTAGAAAAGGAGTTTTAAATTATTTCGTATCTATATTTAATTACAAAAAGATATCCTCCTGACAAAGGGAGTAAGGATGATTTTAATTGTCATTTAAAGTGTCAAGTGTGGGAGGAAAATTTCCATTGAGTGATTTCATTCTGTTTTCGAGGCATGCAGGATGCTTTAGAAGGTGATACGGGGGTTAATGATGAATGTCATCACACATTTATAACTATTAAGGGGATGTTAATGTTTTTGTAATTTGGGTTTATTCCTCTCTTGGAATCCGTTTTTAGCTCATGCCCTTACAAGTGTGTTCTCAAGCATCGCGAGTGGCACAAGTTTGGCATCTCTACAACCTAGGAACCCTAATGAAGTGATCCGGCCTATTGGGATCCAAGGTTGATGATTCCAAGTCTAGCAGATGTCAATATGCATGAGATTTTCAATCATGATTACCATCTGTCTAGGACCACGAGGGATGCCAATCTGCAAGCTTTTCAAGTTGTTTGTACACATCACACATGTCTACATGCCCATGGATCAGAATATGGATTAGCAGTGGATTTGGTTTTGTTAATTTTGTTGACAGGGAAGGACACTTAGAGAGCTATCAATAAGCTCAATGCCTTACTTATGATAATATTACTCTCGAGTTGAATGGTCCACTCTAGGAATTTTTTTTGTGAAATAAATTGAAGCTTCGAGTAGACTTAAAAGCAGACATCTTTCCTTCTTTCTATGGAGTCTTTTACTTATTTCCACTTTAGGTTTTGTAGGGTTTTTAGTGTTGATAGGATCAGTTGTGTTT
The DNA here is from genome assembly GCA_018340775.1 of Taxus wallichiana var. yunnanensis. Lineage (NCBI taxonomy): Eukaryota > Viridiplantae > Streptophyta > Pinopsida > Cupressales > Taxaceae > Taxus > Taxus wallichiana. Next base: position 600,658,168 of record CM031243.1, on the reverse strand, counting down.
CACTTGAACACAACGATTCTCCTTTTATGTTGACTTGCCTCATTTAGTATAATGATTTATTTGTTTTCACTAAAGAAAACCTATCAAATATTAATTTTTTAAAATCATCATGACATTTTTCTCATGGTATATTTTAGAAAATTGAAAGTTAAAATTTTAATTTTACCTTTTACTATTGAGAAATCATTTGTGTACTTACAACAAATATGTGTTTGTTTACTCTCAAGTATTATTTTATATCTTGAGAAAATTTTCTTAACATAGTACTTGAAAATAAAGAGTTTATCTCACATTTAGTTCAATATTACTTCAATGTAGACCAAAATTTCTTTGGCTCTAACATGCTTCTTATCAAATCATGTGAAAGAACACAAGTATTGTAAAGTCAATTATTATTTGATTTTCTCTCTATGGTGAGCAATGCAGGTTTTAGATATATGATTTTTGAAGGACTGTGATGTGGAAGGATATTTACCTATTCTATGAGTTATAATATGGTTCCCCCAACAATAATGATGCCATAATAAAATGACTAAATTTTAAAATTAAGTTGTATCGAAATATGCAATGATAAGTGACCTAGAATTTACTATTTAAAACCCAATGAAACCTAAGGCACACTGGCACATCACCCAGCCTGAGCTGAGCGCTCACCCAAAGTGCACAAAGGTACTAGGTCCCTCTTTAGAGTTTCTTATGCAAGATGTTAGTGTAATGAAGATACAACATACTCAAAACCATAAATAAGCATAACATTCCACAGAGCATATTCCAGATCTAGATCTTAGAGAATATTGAATTAAATGATAACCATAATAAGATTAACCATGCAAAACCAGTTACATTCATGTTTAACACCATTATCCATCCAATATACTCCATTATATTAAACATTGTAATACATAGAAGCTTCTTACATTACAAAGCATCACCATGAGTTATGCGCGTATCAGATCCAACAACATAACTCTACAATAATTCACTATTCAACCTCTCTCTAACTACACAGCTCACTACATATTTATAGGGGTGGAATTTCCCTTCACCACCTACATACTTCCCAAAATAGGTCACATGCTGATAATAGCCATGTGCCTTTACAATAACATGCACACATGCAAGTGCGCTAATAATAGACATCCTATAGTTAACTAGAAGAAGTAATCCTATTATTATCTTGAACTCATGCATGACACTTATTAGACACTCATTCCCAAAATAGAATTTGTGTGTCGCGCAAGTATCCATCCCAATGTGTGCTTTGCACATTACCTTCCAAAAATAGCCCACATCCATGAAAATGGCTAAGTCCCAAATCAGCTTGTCTTGGCGTGCGTTTCCTTCCCTATCCTTCTGCACCTTTAAGTATGCCTTGTTCTGTGCATGAATCCTATGTGTGTCTTCTCCTTAGGAAAATATTGTCTACTCAACATTACCCCACACTAAAGTACATTTCATCCGACAATGGGGTTTCCTTATGATGTTCTCAAAGAATAAAGAATAAGAATGGAAATAATATAATGAATCATTGTACAAAAGAATAGACCTCTACTCTATAACACCTTCTTCTTCAACCGAGAGGATCAATTCTGGATATTCTATTTTAATCTCAGCCTCCAATGTCTACCATTCATCCAACGCGGTCCTTGTCTTCTCTGGAATGTATATGGAAATGGCTTCCAATTCATCCTGAGTAATCTTTTCCTTTTCATTCTGTAGTACTTGGACAACATTGGCCATAACAGTCATCATTCCCTCTAGAAGATCCATCTTCTATGTTATATGCTTCCCAATCTCATCTATTTTCTCCTTATGTGGGTCTTGAGCTACTGCAAGGGCTTCACGCTTCTGTTTCACAAGTGTCAATCTTTCTACGCGTCCTAGTGTCTCATCTTTCATGGCCTTTAGAACATCATTATCTTCAACCAGAGTTTTGATCCTTATCACTGCTTCTGGTGCCACATAAATATTCAGAGCTTGGTTGGATTTCTTTAGTTCATCCTTTAGAGTTTGGAGAAATGCCTCATAACTTGAAATTTTCCTAACCACGGAGGCCCTTGCTCTTTTTGCTTCTTGTTCAGGATCCTTTGGCATTGGCATTTGAATTGGCCCATCTTCTAGCACCAAATCAACCAATGTGCACACATAATGCATAGCCAAAGGAAACTTCTCAGTACCTTAGACTCAAGATGAGGTCTTGCTTTTAGAACATAGTCACCAATTTCTTCTGCCATGCTAATGAAGGCCTCATTCTTCTTCTGTTCTAGGTCCTTCTCTCCTTTTAAACGTGTTATTTATGTAGTTTTTTCCTTGTTATCTTCAAGTAGTGCTCTAATAGTGGCAAATTTATCAATGTTCCTCTCGCCACCTCTGTAGATACCTTAACCAAAGCATTTCTCACTTGCTCATCAGACATTAGAGTAGGCTTGACTGTCATGTGTCTACTTTGGGGTGCCTTATTCACTCTCCTTGATACACAAGATTCCTCATAGATGTCAAATATAGCTCATCCATATGGGTTTGCATGGACCAGGATAATTGTTTTCTTGTGTGTGTGGTGGTCATGTCTCTGGATCCATCAGCTCCCATACATACAATTCCTTAAGGCCTACTGTGCTCTGAAACCGGGCGTAGATGATTTTTCTTGTGTCCTCAGCATAGCCCATACTTGGCACCACGTACTCTTCACTTCTCCTCATCCTTGGCCCCTTCGAACATGAGTGCCAAGGTTTGGAGTCGGCCCTTCTCCTTCTTGAGTAGTAACATGAGCGCTAGGTTTCTCTTGTGCCATCTCTTCTGCTTCCTTCATCCCTTCCTCTTCATCTTTCATTTCTTCATCTCTAGGCTCCTCCATATCTTCTAGTTGTACTTAGGGTCCCTGACACACTCTCCTTAGACTCCTCTGCCTCCTCATCTAGCTTTAGATTTCTCCTTCTCTTCTTCTCAAGTGCCTCTTTCTGAGGGGAGATTCTAGGTGATCTTCTTACCGGATGTGGTGTTCCCATGCCTTGGGTCCTAGTTCTTCTGAATACCTTCTTAAACCGGCGCTCTTCAGGGACTACATCCATGTCCAAGTCCTCTTCTTCATACTACGCCTTGTGGTAGAGAATATCACATGTGCTCACTTTCCACTTTGTCTATGTGGGATGCCTCGACCTCTATGATAATAGCCTACACTATCTTCTTATTCCTTTTCCTCCTCATCTATTTGTATGATCACAAGGCTTTGGAGCTTGCACATTCTCCATTGTGTGCTCTCCTTAGGTAGCCACAGGAACATGAACTCATTCTCCACATACTTATTATTCTCCATCGTAAGCTTGAGGCTGAAGATATATGAGCATGGATCCACTTTGTCCCCGAATAGCCAAACTTATTGGCTTCATACTTATGACATCTGAAATGAGCCTCTCAATGTAGGTAGACCGACTTGGATATACATATGTTTTTGAGGGTTTGGTAGTCACAATCTACCTTATCTGCATTGAAGTTTAGTCTACGTGCATCGAAAATATTTAAACTAAGGCTTGGAAGTAGTGCCTGTTTGAAGGCATAAGGAAGTTTACACAATGGACTCCATGTTCCATCTTTCATGGCAAACCATGCGATGCAGAAGTGTTGATACACCACGAACTACTACCTTTCCTACTACCAAAGGTAGTTCCTTTGGAATGTGCCATTCCTCCTCAAACACCACGCAAAGTCAGTCATACCACATTTTTTCCCTTTGCTTGAATGGGCCACTCATTGATCCTTTGCATAAATATTTCTCGAACCTTTCCGTGAGGGACTTCTTCTCAGTGGGGTATTCCCAAATTTTATTCTTTGGCCCATTGGGCACTCCAATTTCTACAAAAACAAGAGATAAGAGGATGGTGCCAAAACTTATCTTTTCACCTACGTGCGCTTCCTCAACAATTGTTTCTACAATATAGCCTACTAAGTTATAGATTTCTCCCTCTGTCATCTTCTTTGCAATGTATAGCCACATTGTATTTACCTGTGACCATCTCCCTTGATCATTTAGCTTGGTGAGAAGATGCGTGGTTGCCTGCACCATAGGGTACTTCCTCAATCTATAAATTCCATTCCGTGTGGACCCTTGGTTTACTGACTCCTTGCGTATGTGTCTATAACTACTACTTTATCAGTCAGATCACTAACAATGTCTCATTGCATTGTTGTGCCCTTGATCTTGTTAACATCATAATTAGGGCCATTGTGAGCCTAACCCTTCATCTGGTGAAATAGAAGAAGTCCTCATGGACTCTTTTCATAAGCCACTAGTATAAAGGTTCATATTTTCCAAAGTATGGGATCTCATACAATTGATAAACTCCTACCTGCTTAAACAAATTTTCCCCAACGTTGTCATACATGATGGCATATATTCCATCGTGCACTTGTTGGTCTTCTTATTTAGCAAATAGTCCAAATCTCCCTTGTTATCGGTGGTCCGGTGGTTGTAATAATTAACTTTGCACTTGCGGATGTGGGAATCCCACTCTTTCTTGACTATTAATCCTTCCAGTATCTGCATCTTTGAAAAGCTACTCTCGAGAGCAATTTCAACCTCAACTTCCACCTTTTTCTTTCCTTTTGTGCTTGCTATAGGTGCTTTCTTGATCTTCATCGTAAAAATCTTGATTTTTGTCTTCTTTGTCAAGTAAGTTCAATACCTAGCTCAAAATCACGTGCCTAGCTCAAAACCACATGCCACTGGCTACTTCTCAATGATTCTACTTCACTCAAACCCTTCACCATGGGGATGCGATCCTTTTCCTACACAAATATGCTCTCCACGCACGTCTTGTCTCGCATGACTCTCTCGCATCACGTCCTTATATAAATTTTTAAAAAGTTAGTGCATTTATTGTTCCTTCACCTACCAACAATCATCTCATTAATTGACCATTTTCAAAAATTTGAAAATTTCCATGTGGTACAAATTTGTGCCTATCTATAACCTTCTAGCATGCCTTCCTACCCTTTGGCTACATAATTCTCTTCCACGTGCTTCCATGCACCGAGTACCTCGCCACTGTGCCTTCTCATAGTAGTTTCCATGGCCGTTGCTTACCTCACATTATATTTTCCCTTCATTCTTTTCCATTTATGGTCTTTTTTAGAAGTAATCTCCTTTCTAATAACTCCTTTCCATACTTGAATAACACCTGTAATAGTTTATTCTCATGTGTACCCATTTGTGAATAAAAATAGCAACCACCCCACACCAATGGTATGTGCAGTCCTCTACACATAAAAATACTTCAAATTGTGATTAGCTTCAAACACACAAACATGTTTATTACAAAAACTCCAAACTAAAATTAACAAAGCATAACAACTAAGAAGGAAATACATTAAAGGAAGTACAAAAAATGGAAACCTATACTAAATATAAACACTTCCTTATTATAAACACTAAGAAGACTTATTTATAGTAGGGCTTTAGCCTACTCCCGTTAAAGTAATCGGGTAACCGTATTCCATCAAGTGCCTTTAACTAACAAGTTCACGAGACAAGTATATGAATGATAACATATGGTCCAACGAATGCACCTTGAGCTTTCTAGGATAGTACAAAAACTTAGAATCATAAAGTAGTGCCATTTGTCCACCTCGAAGCTTCTTGTCCTTAATGTGTTGGTCATGCCATGTAATCTTTAGCATTTTTACTTCGACTCCAATGTGCTATGGTGTGCCTCTCATCCAACCGTATTAACTTTCATCATCCTTTGTTCTAATGCTTTCTCATCATCTAGACCTCCAACCCGTGAAATACACAAAGAAGGTAACATGAATTCCATAGGAAGAACTTCTACGCCAAACACCAATTGAAAGGGTGTGGCCTTATTCAACCTCTTATAGCTTGTTCTATATGCCCAAATTACAAAAAAAAATTATCATCCAAGTATTTCCTTCCAACATCATAATTTTTTTGTCGAGGTTTGGCTCAATATATTGTTAAAGGCCTCAGCAGGTCCCATTTAGGCTAGAGGGTGATAAGGTGTAGTCTTGTGGTACACAACCATAAACTCATCGAATAATATCTTGATTGCCTCATTCAAAATTTTTATCACTTGTCAAGCTCGGTGAAATCCATACCTAGTAAGAACATTTTCCCATAAGAACTTGGTGATGTAGCTATTGTACAATCCTTTGTAGGTGTTTCTTTTGCCCATCTTGTAAGATAATTTGTGCAAGTGATGATTGTTGGCGAGAAAATTTGTCGGTGGAAAAACTTGTGGATTTCTTGCCAATGCTCTTGGAATCTAAGTCCCTCTACTTAACCAAAGGTGCAACCGAGAGAAAGTGTGGATTTACGTGGTGGTCTTTCATCGAGGATCCAGCAGGGGGCACTCCATCGACCACGTGGAAAAGCTAGTAATCTCTTCTAAGGAAGTCTTCATCTATATAGCGGGAAAGGGGAGTGAGAAAAGAGGTAGGAGGACTAGTCTTTGCAGTAGAAAATCAGATTCTGCACACACACACTAGTTAGAAACTTCAACACATGCATTTATGGGAAGAAACAACTTTGTGAATAGCAACAAGACCAAATAGAATTTATTGATCACCAAGTATCAAGAAACCCCTTAGTCAAAGAAAGATAGAAACTCCTTCTTCTTATATTGATTTCTCAAATCAAAGTTGTACATAATGTGGGAATGGAAGAAATTTGAGAGGGGAAGAGAGTAGAAGAAAATGGCTATCTCATTTTCTTTCTCTAGGTACAATGCACTCTTGAGTTTACAAGATCAATTGCCAACCCTTTGCAATGGGAATGGCGTTATAATTTATAGAATGAGAGGTGACTTATCATCTTCCTCATGACCCTCCATATGCCTTAATATGACTTAAGACTGTTCATATTCCACTTTAAATATTTAATTCCCTTTTATAATAGCAAGGTGACTTAATTTACATTATGTTTCTAAAGTCACTTTTAAGTGACTTAAAGGCATATCAAAAAGTGCAAACCCCAATGAAGAATTAGAACATTTGAAAGTGAGAGAAAGTTGGGGGAAGAGGAGAGAGAAAGAGAGAGAGAAGAAGAAGAGGAGATGTCACCCGATGAAGTCCATTGATCCTCATTGATGGAAAGCTCCAAATGTAGTGAAACTCTGAATCTTCGAACTCCTTGCACACTTTGTGAAACTCCTCCAAATTAGCTCACGAATGCTTGCCCAGTTGAATGAACTAAGGTGGATCTCGAATTCCCTGTGAAAAATGGCTAGGATGCTCCCAAAAATTATGTCCCCTTGAATGATTATCCTTATACGACCCATTGTGCCAAAACTACTTTTTGAGTGTAACTTACTATTTTTAGTAAGTGTGAATTGTGAGCCGAGATGACCCTTTTTATGACCTTTCCTGTGATGTTCCCTCTATGTTCACCGCCTTCTTCATGGAATCTTAAAATGGTGGCTTACAAGTAACATTCCCCTATGCAAGGAGACATGCTATTTTTAGTAAGTGTGCCACGAATGTCAAATTGCCGAAATGAGTCTTGAAATTCTGGGTTTTATTCCAGATTCCACGCTCTGAATTTGGAGTAATTCCTTCATCTGAACAAGTGGGAAAATGATGTCTTCATTGGTGGGGGTAGAATACTGACAAAAAACACAGCCCTCCATATCCCTAAAAAATAGGGGCTTCATGGCGCAAAAACTAGTTCATGTGAAACTAGATTTTTCAACGATCATTCCCTCCAATTTTCAGATGATTTCACCTGTCGGATCTTCAGGAATTTGAAAATTTCTTCAAAGAGGGAAGAATGCTGACAAAAAAACAGCCCTCCATATCCCTAAAAATAGGGGCTTCATGGTGCAAAAACTAGTTCATGTGAAACTAGATTTTTCAATGATCGTTTCCTCAATTTTGGGCGATTTCGCCCACTGGAACCTTGAGAAGCGGAGAGGTAGCTCGCTGATTTTTTCCATTACTTGTGTCATGGTGGCCATTAATGGAGCTTGAAAATTATAGGTCTAGTTTTTGTCTCCATTAGCGATGAAATCAACTCCATTGCGATAGGTTTTTCATTATGGTGCTTCACGTGAAATTTCTCTTCAATCCGGTGACCGGTTTGATGGGAAATCAAACTTTTCCTTCGTAGAGCTGGAAAGAGGGTTTCTTCACTGTGAGAAATCCTTGATGAAAATTGGAGGTTTGAATATGATTTTTAATGGCCTTCAAGAGATTAAAACTCAGCAACAAATGGTTCGTCAATCCGAGCACCGGTTTGCAAGATATGTTTGAATCTTCGTTTTCATGGCCATGGGGATTTCCATTGTTCTCCTTCTCTGTTCTTCGTTTCTCCTTCTTAGCTTGATGAAAATTCCTTCTGAGACCTGTGTATTTCCATGGAAAAGGTATTTCAGTTCCTTTTTTGATCTGGTCTGAGTTTCTTGCAATGGTGGAGTGGTGGACTTGTGTTCTCTGCAACTTTCTTCTGGTAATGGAGAAGTAACTAGAAGCAACAAGAAACAACTAACAGTTAGAATATTTTTCAAATTTTTGAGTTGGATTTGGGAGAATTTTTTCATGTTTGATGTCCCTGACCTTAGGGATGTGAGGGACATCAATTTCCACAATGAGCAAGACGGCGACATGTGGCGTTTAATCCAACGACGGGGAATGAAGGAGGAAAAGTTGCTTTAAAGCACTGGGAGCTAAAAGGCGGTCATGTGGGTGTCAGAAGACTCTCTATGGGGTGCAGGAAAATTTTCAAGGTCTGATGTCCCCACATCAGGTGCATAGTGCGCGAGGACATAAAATTCCATGGTGGTCATGGAGATGTCCCCCCTGACACGTGGTGCCCGATCCGACGACAGGGAATGCATGCTCCAAATAAGCACCTAGGGGCTGAACTGTCAAGTCTAGAGGTCATATGAGGGTCCAAGAGGTCATATGAGGGCTGAGAGGGATTCAAGGGGCTAGAAGAAATTTTCCAACCTTGATTTCCTTGACCTTGGGGGACGTGAGGGACACAAAATCCCGCCAGGCTCCTGGTGTTGACACGTGTCCTCCCAAAAATTTGGCTAAGTCTTGAACTTGTAATAGTGATAACTTGAGCTCTTGATGGAATTTTTGGAAAATTTTATATGATACTAACTAGAAATGGCCTTATGAATCCAATGGTGGGAGTATCATGTCTTTATTATTCCATTTTATCCCTGAAAAATCAGATTTTTTATTTTGTATTCCACATTGTGCCTAAGAAAAACTTCCTGCAGACTTAATGCGCCAAAGTGTTGTGAAAAATATTATTTCACCATCATTTAGGTCTTGGAATACTATTTTTGGAGATATATTTTTTTTTCTCCTAACTCCATCCGGAGCTCTTTAATCTTCTTCTCGAAGCCCAGTGAGTTGTTTTAGGCCCGTGTACCACCTAGGCTTATGAACCCTATTTTTACTCGATTGCTCCCAAGTCTTGCAAAAAACTTCCCCAAACCTTTAAAAAAAATTTCTATTATGTTTTAAGGTCTTAATTTCATCTCTGTGTTGAATTTTTACCTTTCGTTATGCTCCTCCAGGATTTGAATCCGGTTCGAGAAGGCTAGCGATAACCCTTCCCTATACTGCCAGAAGATAGTGTCTTTTTAGAACTCCCTAAAATCACCTAGGTGGAATGAATAGAATTTCCTAAATCACATAGGGACCAAATTGACATCAAATAGGGGGTGATTAGGTGATGGATTTGACACTTTGGGGTGTCCATGAATGATAAAACATGAAAATTTCACCATAGGGGTATAGTTGTCGTGCTTGAAACTTCCAATTTCCCTATTGCACATTTTCATGACAACAATGATATATAAGCGCGATCCAGGTTCTACATGTGGTTGGTGAAATAGGACCTAAAAGTCTATATCCCATTTCTCAAATGGCTCTGCACTAGTAATAGGCCTAAAAGGCATTTCATCTCTTTGCCTAGGTTTGGTAAGGCATTGACGGTGATCACATGTCTTATAATATGCTTTAAAATATTTGTACGAGGTCTCCCACTATAATCGAGAAAGTAGAATCTTGCACGCAAAGTGTCATCACCTCCATAGTTCCCACTGCAATACCGCCATGAACCTCTTCCATGATATCTATGCACTCATGTTCTAGCATACACTGGTGTAATACTTCATCTCACCCTAGTTTGTATAAGTCACTGATGATCAACATAAAGGGTGCCACGTGAATTGTAAGTTGTTTCTTCTCTAAGGGTTTCATCCCTTCTGACGCCATACTAGTGCATAAAAAGACAAAAATTTCTTCCAATTCTAAAGGTGCATGATGTAACCTATAAAACTATGCATCTAACATTGTATCTTCATTGTTTGTGTGTCCTCCTTGATGAATCCTTGATAAGTGGTTTGACCCCGAATTACTTTTACCTAGTTTTACCACAACTGTGAAATCAAATTCCTGGAATAAGAGCACCCATCGACATAGACGCCCCTATAAAATGATCTTATTTACCAAGTATTTTAATGCCATGTGATCAGTATAGAATAGAAAAGGTGTTGCCATAAGTATTGTTTGAATTTATGCGGCGCGTAGATCATCGACAAGGCCTCACACTCTGTTGTATAATTCTGTTTACTCGCACAATCACCTTTCTACTAGAAAAATATATAGGATGGTCTATAATATCTTCTCCAAGTTGAGCTAACACTTTGTGCTAATGGTTGTGTTAGAGGCCTCCACATGTACATGAAATGGTTGGTTCCATGAAGGAAAATGTAGATTGGGTGTTGCGGTAAGTCACTCCTTTAATGCCTCAAATGCACACTACCGTGGTTCTCTCTAATAGAACATCCCTTTTCCTTTCAAAGTGACTCTTCCGGAGGTGCGGAAATCTTCACATATCCTTTGATAATTTTTCTATAATACCCTATGTGACCCAAGAATCCACACACCTCACTCTGACTCTTAGGCTCTTCCAGGCCTACAATAATTACAATCTTAGCTTAATCCACTAAGAAACCTTCCTTATAGATGATGTGCCCTAACAAAGTACCAAAAGGTATAGAAAACATGCACTTCTTGATGTTTAAAGAGATGCTTAACTATCTACATATTTCAAACATTAAGCACAAATTGTCACAATGATCCTTAACAAGTCTATACACCGTCCAATCATCCAAGTAAACCTGTAGGAAGTTGTGAATAAAATCTTGGAATGCTTGAACAACTATGCGTGAAAATATAGTAGGTGCATTTTTTTAAACCAAAGAGCATCACATTATATTAAAAATTCCACATTCGGTGGTGAAATTCATTTTCTCTTGAACCTCCTATGCAATTCTAACTTTGATGATACCTAGAGAATCCATCTCAAATGAATAAACTTTGCACCCTCTGACAACACCTTCTAATATTTCCTCTATGAAAGGTGTTGGAAAAGGATTAGTCACACATGCATCTAATCCACTCTGATTCCTCTAGAGGCTTGATGATTCCAGATTTCAACATTTTGTCAATTTCCTCCTTAACTTTGATGCACATGTTAAGGTTCATCCTACAGGTATCTTCCTAACCGGGCGCACACCCTCCTTTAGCTTAATCTTCATCTCTCGTAATGACTCATGCACTTCTTATAACTCATGCGCAGCCCCTAGGAAATAAGACCTAAAAATCTCATAGTAACTCAACTATCTTTACCACTTGAGAATCAAACCAATATCCCCAATTGTTGCCTGCTTAGGTTCAACATCATGCCTTTTTCACTTTCTTGGTCTTCATAGGTTCATGATAGGTGTGTGTGTTCTTATCCACACTATCTAACATTTCACATATACCTACTTGAATGATCTATATCTAGATTTTCTACTTCCTCATCATCCACTATATAGACCATCTTTCCTTTTTCTTTCTCACAACAAGCGCGCTTAAGTAGTGTGGCATCTATCTCTTCTACTTCATCAAAATGCGCTCCTGAATCTAACCCACCAAATAAATCCTAAATGAGTTCTCCGAGTCTTTGCACTATCTCCCATAGTTAAGCGCTTTATAACCCTTAATGCCTCTTCCACTGAAAGGTTTAGTAGAGAAGTAGTCAAAAGTCTAGGTCATTCCTGCAATCAAGTCCTACCAATTTCCAGTCTCCCTATGTATCTCTGCATAAACATACTAAGCTCGTGCGTAGCCTTATAAAGTGGAATAAAGTTTGTGCACCCAAAGTGAAGTTGATAAAGCTTCATGCCCCTCTGTCCCGAGTCTCTCACGGTGTTGAATGTGGTGCTTTGATTAGGTTGATTACCATGATACATGTAGGTTGTAGTAGGTGCATTGCCACTAAAAACCCGAGTGGTTAGAGTAATTTTTACTTCATTCCATTCCATAAGATTATCCATGTGAACAATCCACCAGCGTGTTGTTGTCACATGCAATGTATATACTAACATATTCCTTCTTTCCACTTGATTTGTCCATTTCTCCTCCATGGCGTGTAGGAATACTGTAGGATCTCCTTCTCCAGTGTACTGAGGTACAAGGTTGTTACCTATTCTCTGAATACATCGAGGTTTGCTTCTCCATGCAAATGTGCTTCTTACTTCACGCCCAACCATCTCATAGGTGTCATGTGCCCAATTGTCACAAGCAATACTTGTAGTATCACTAATAGACTGTGCATCTTCCCACTGGAGGATTCCTTCCTTTGATGGCTCAAGTACTTCTAGGTCCCGAATGATGCATACATATATTCTGTTCAGTCTTCCTCACTCAAAGGTTCAACATAAGGTGCAAATTTTCCATCTGTCAAAGGGATAATTACTCTTTCTTCCTTTTTCTCAAAACTTATATACCCCTTATTGAACCATAAATCAACATTATTTTCATAGCACCAAAGGGCAATCAAGTAGATGCTCGGGAAGTTGAATGATTCTAAAAGTGCTAAGACCTCAAAGTCCCAGTGAACTTGGCCGCTTGTATAGTAATGGATGCACCCTTTAAAAATCCTATGGGAGTGGCCTTAGTTCGATTGGCCATGAATAATACATCGAGAGGATGGCTGTAATGAAGGTTTACCCATTTGTACCAATGCATCTAAAGTAAGCACATTAACTTCCACTCCTGTATCAATCAATATATTACTCAAGAGCCACCCATCCACAACAACATTTAAAGTTATTTCCTTGTCATAATCCAAGCTATGAGGGGGAAGATTAGCATGTAGGATTTGCCGTCAATTCTCCATACATACGCACAAAGTGTTTCCCTTTAGCCAATTCCTAGTAATGAATGATATTTTCTGGCGTGACATTTTGCATACCTCTGTCAAGTCATCAATATCTGATTGAACTTTCATGTTGCCTTATTTTTTCTAACTTCCGTGTTGTTCCTTCAAACATTGTATTTCACCCTGAAGATTTCGAGTACCTCCATGGTTTCTGATAAACCTCCTTCTAATGTGCGAGTTAGGTACCTTGCATGTAAAAGTCCTCCTTGGTGATGGTAGGTTTTGGCCGTAATGCCTCTCTGCACGCGCAACTTCAACATGTGTAGTAATCTTCATAGGTAATACCTCAGGTTATGGTGCCAACTTTGGAATCCATTGATTCTCTAAATCTCATTGTATTCTAACCATCCCTACACCTTTGTTCTCCATTTATGATGCTTGTTAAGATGCTCATATAAGTTCGAGCATTCCCCATAGTTCGATTCTTCCCACAAAAAGAACAAGTAATATTATGAGGACATTCACACCTGTAGTGGTCAGGAGATCCACATGTAAAACATGTTCCATGAGGTAAATCACCTCATCCACCACCACCGCCTCGACCCTGAATCCACTATGGTATCCTTGACCTCTACCATGACCTCCTTCAAAATGCATTTTGTTTTGATCATAGTGCACTTGGGTGTGATCATGATCATGGTGCTCACTTTTGACTTTAGAGTTATCTGATACTCTAGTCTGTCACACACAAATATCTATGGCATCATGGATCTGACTAATCAACATGTAGTCCTCTATATCATGAGTTGTGGACCAAAAATTTTACAATAACAAGATACATTCTTCCTTATTGCACGTTGTAATAATGGGTAGTGGCTGACATCATGGTCCAAATGACACATCCGATAGTACGGTATGTGTAATGAATGTAATGATTTATGAGGATAACTATCTTTAGTGTTCCCTTCCACTTCACAATCTATACACAAAATCCTGGTGCATGTCTTGTGTGAAAAATTTACCGATAGTTTCTCCAACTAATTTTCCATAGCTGCAATTTGTGCCTCCAGGAATGTGCTCACTCCAATGTCTATACTCCTAACTTCCTTAGCGTGCAAAGTTGCTTCAAGTGCTTCGCAGGGTCTCAGATAAGTCTTATGTGACAGCGCCCTCCTAAAAGGTGTGATCAAGCCCCAAGACCACTTTGTGCATGTTGGCTTGCATGAAAGAAAGTTTAGACAACAATGTCTTGAAACGGGAATCATATTCCTTAATGCTCTCAGTAGTGCCTTGTTTAATATCCTTGAGCATGCTTATAATCTTATGCTCAAACTCAAGGATATGAAACTCCTTAAGGAAAACATCCTTTAATGCTACATAATCTACGCAAGTTTGATTAGGGTCAAACTTCATGTACCAATTGTGTGTGTGTCCTACGCAATGTAGTTCAAATGGTGACATGTTTTGCACTCGAAGTCGTAACTCCTTTTTCATGCCATAGTATCTCACACATATGCACATGTTCACCAAAATATTCTATGCCCCTATACTCTGGAAGACGAAGAGACATCTCCATGTAAATATTTTGGGGTTGGTAAGGACCCTGCCCACCTGATCCAGAACCTCTTGTGTTACCTCTACCTCCAGAACTACCAGATCCACAAGAACTAGAGCCACATATGACCCCTAATCCTCCACATGTAGCCAGAAGCGAGACCGGTGGATGTACTTACCTGTTTCCCTACAAGTGGTATTAAAGTGAACTCCTATAGTCTGCGCGAAGTAGTATTACTCCTAGAAGTGAATCTAAAATTTTGTGCACTTGAGTTCTGTGGTGAAGATGCACACCGAAAAGGTACCTCCAAACAACAAAGAAGAAGTTTTCATTACCATATATGTACTTACTATCTGATTTACTCCTAATCTTCTACTACCCAAACTAGCTTGTTGACTATTGGTTGTACTAGATACAAGAAATCCAAGCACAAGGGCTAGGCTACCAGGTAGATTTAGATGTGCGCTTATGCCTAGGTTGTCTCTACTATTGTGCTCCCATGTGAGGCTGAGGAGGGCTCCCTATTATGCTTTCCCAAATGGGGGAGTTCCAGATTCTCTAGCTCCACACCTCCCGTGTGAGCTTCAAATCCTTCATGAGGCATCTCTCTCCTCAATGCCATTTGCTCTATAATATCACACCGTGCTTCTCCATCTCCCTCTCACACCTCATTATACTTAATCCGCCTTTCTTATCTTTGCCTCTTTGCCACTAGGTCCTGCCATCTTTCACCAAACCTGTTCGCCTGCCCCATGCGTGTGGTGGGGTTTAGCTACTCATCACTTTTTATTCTAAGTTCGAGTTACCATCAATATTTTGATTGCTAATGATATGCCTTACAAATAAGTTCCCCTTGGATAACGTAAAAAATGGAACTTGGCTACCTTTGAGCAATAATAAGTGGGATTGAGTACTCCAAAATATAGCTATTCAAAACATCACGAACCAAGTATCCACAAAGTGCATGTCCAAATCGAGATCAACATCATAAAGGGCCTAAAATTCTTCTTGCATCCAGACAAGCATGTGATACATCTAATTCCTTTTAGACACATAATCAACCAGCCACTCCTATAGCTCTACATGAAAAATAGAAAAGAATATCTCATACTGACAATCATACAAATTCTCTCTCCACCAATGCATGTGCATCAAACTTAGATCCAACACCGAACTTCCAAGTGTACTCTTCTTCCATATCCTTTATCCACTCCTCAACACTTGCTAAGGTCAACCGATACATCTTCATCGTGAAACATCCTCAAAACAATTGAAAGTTTGTAAAGGTATCGAACCCTCTTTATATTATCTTGTAAATGATGTTAGTGTAGTGAAGATACATCATAATCGAACCATAATAAGCATAACATTCCACAGAGCATATCCCGAGATCTAGATCTTAGAGAATTTTGAATTAAACAATAACTATAATAATATTAACCATGCAAAAACTAGTTACAATCATGTTTAACACCATTATCCTTCCAATAAACTCCATTATATCAAACATTGTAATACATAGAAGATTATTACACTACAAAGCATCACCATGAGTTATGTGCATATCGGATCCAACATGATAACTCTACAATAATTCACTATTCACCTCTCTTGAACTACACGAGTTCACTACATATTTATAGGGGTGGAGAATTTCCCTTCATCGCCTACGTACTTCCCCAAAATAGGTCACATGCTGATAATAGCCATGCGTTTTACAATAACATGTACACATGCAAGTGCACTAATAATAGACATCTTATAGTTAAGCTGGAAGAAGTAAACCTATTATTATCTTGAACTCATGTATAGCGTTTATCAGATGCTCATTCCCAAAATAGCATTTGCGTGTCATGTAAGTCTCCATCCCAATGTGTGCTTCACACTTTACCTTCCAAAATAGCCTACATCCATGAAAATGGATAAGTCCGAAATCAGCTTGTCTGATGCACGTTTCCTTCCTTATCCTTCCTCACCCTCAAGTACACCTTGTTCCAAAGGTGTGCGAATCCTATGTGTGTCTTCTCCTTAGGACAATATTGACTACGTAACATGCAACAGATACATAGATGCACTATAAAGTACTTGAATTGGTTTCTTTCAAGTTTCTAAGAAACATATCCTCATAAGAGTTTCACGAGATTGACTTCACCTGTAATGTCATACGTTATTGCTCATAGACAAAATTATCTCGATGTTGATCATGTTCAACAAGTATCCACTTTAACGAACACGTTTGTTTAATTTTATTTGTAGGGTGATTTGAGTGTCTGCAAACCCTTAAAATTTACTCGGATGCATGAGGATTTCCCAAATTTGTGTGTTTCATGAGTTAGGGATGACAGTGATGGTGTCTGACAGAGTGAGATGTGGGGAGCTTAAATAGGAGGATAATGAAGATCTAGAATTTCTTATGCCATTGCCGAATATCATCGAGTTGGATGAAGAAGATCATCGAATACAAGTTTAATGGGCAAGGCCAGATGGTGGTTCACACCACTACCATGTGCATCATAAGATGGATTACATTTAATTATATTCTCATAGTCTGGATCATCACCCTCTACTAGTTTCTTTAGAATATCTTCAATTCTCTAGTTACACTGAGGTTCAATCACCTCATAGTAAATGAACCTGGAAGTGTCTCAAATCTCTTAAAAGTCATTAGCCTAGCAACCGCTAGCAAGTATATAAAAAGGAAGCATTGTTTGCGCAGGATCCCGCTACCTTTTCTATTGGGCACCTCCCGGTCTCGGGGGTGGCACAGTACCTCTCCAACGATAGTATGTGCCATAGAAACGATGAAAAATTTGTTCAAGTTACCAGTATGTCCGAGGACCATGAGGGATGTCAATCTGCATGATATTTTCAAGTTGATTGGATACATCACGCATGTCTACGTGGCCATGGATCGAAGACAGATTAGAAGGGGATTTGGTTTTGTTATTTTTGTTAACAAGGAGGACACTCAGAGAGCTATTAATAAGCTCAATGCCTATGGTTATGATAATATTATTCTCAGAGTCGAATGGGCCACTCCAAGGTAGATTTTTTTAAAATTGAAGCAAGGCAAACTTAAAATCAGGCGTCTTTCCTTCTTTCTATGGATTCTTTTACTTATTTTCACTTTAGGTTTTATAGGGATTTAAGTGTTGATAGGATCAATTGTGTTTCACTTGAATGCAACAATTCTCCTTTTATTTTGACTTGCCTTGTTTAGTATAATGATTTATTTGTTTTCACTATATAAAACCTATCAAATATTATTTTTAATTTAATTTTGACATTTTTCTCATGATGATGTTTGTTTATTTTTATTTTTAGGGAAATTTGAGTGTTTACAACCCCGTAAGCTTTACCCAGACACTTGAGGATTTCTTGACTTTTCTAGTTTCTTGAGTTAGGCATGATAGTGATGGCGTCGGCGAGTGAGATGCGGGGAGCTTGAATAGGAGGATAATGAAGATATGGAATTTCTTTTGCCACCGCCGAATATCATCGAGTTGGGCAAAGAAGATCGTCATATACAAGCTCAACGAATAGGACCAAAAGGTGGTAGTATGCACATTCGCAGCAAAGTGGCCAAAGCGTGCCTTAACAAGTGCAAGTCTCGAGTGCCACGAGTGGTGTAAGTTTAGCATCATTTCCAACTATTAACCCTACTAGAATGAACCCACCCATCAAGATCCAAGGCTAACGAGTCTAATTCCAACAGAGATGCATTGTCCGCCCTCTCTTGCTCTAAGGAAATGTGGTGCTTATAGTTTTTTGTATCTACAGTAAGAAGGGTGATCATTGCACATCAAAATGCCCCTATAAGGATCTCACCCCCGTTGGTGCCACAAACACCTTAACAATAGATAATACTGTCAAGGGCTTCACCTCTGGTGGAAGCATTGCTTCCTCCATTGTTGGGGGCCTCCCAGTCTTAGGGGTGGCATGGAATGCTCCAACAACAACATGTGCCGCAGAAATGATGAAAATTATGTTTGAGTTACTAGTCTATCTGAGGACCACGAGGGATGTCAATCTACATGAGCTTTTCAAGTCATTTGTACACATCACGCATGTCTATGCACCCATGGATCAAGAAGGATTAACATGGGATTTGGTTTTGTTAATTTCATCAATAGGGAGGATGCTCAGAGAGCTATTAATAAGCTCAATGCCTATGGCTATGATAATATTATTCTCAGAGTTGAATGGGCCACTCCAAGGAGATTTAATTTTTTTAAAGCAAGGAAGACTTAAAAGTAGACATCTTTCCTTCTTTCTATGGATTATTTTACTTATTTATGCCTTAGGTTTTGTAGGGTTTTTAGTGTTGATAGGATCAATTGTGTTTCACTTGAACACAATAATTCTCCTTTTATTTTGAATTGCCTCGTTTAGTATAATGATTTATTTGTTTTCACTAAAGAAAACCTATCAAATCTTAATTTTTAAAATTCATTTTGACATTTTTCTCATGGTGATGTTTGTTTATTTTTATTTGTAGGGTGATTTGAGTGTTTGCAAACCCTTAAGCTTTACCCCGGACACATGAGGATTTCCCAACTTTTCCCATTTATTGAGTTAGGGACAATAGTGATGGCGTCTGATAGAGTGAGATGTAGGGAGCTTGAATAGGAGGATAATGAAGATCTAGAATTTCTTTTGCCACTCCACGAATATCATCGAGTTGGATGAAGAAGATCATCAAATACAAGTTCAATGAGCAAGGCCATAATGTGGTTTGCACCACTACCATCCACATCTGCAAAGTGGCCAAATCATGCCTTAATAAGTGCGCTCTTGAGCACCATGAGTGGTGCAATTTTGGTGTCTCTACCAACAAGGAACCCTACTAGAGTGACCCCACCCACTAGGATCCAAGGCCGATGATTCCAAGTCGGTGGAGATGCACCGTCGACCTCTCTCGCTCCAAGGGCGGTCTGAATGCTCATAGTTTGTTGTATTTGCGGTGTTGATCAGAGAAAACACTTAGTTGAACTTGCACACAGAGTCCGCGCGAAGAACAACATAGGAGCAAAAGCGCGAAGGTATAGGAAGGTGTCACGCACGGAGGTGTAGAGTCAGACTCTCAAGGACTTAGCTGATTTTGGAGATCAGGTCTATTCTTAGAGATTGGCGTGCGGAGCACACAAAGCGATGCCGAGACTTGCGCACCACTCTTTGTGGAGATTCTTTGAAGAGCATGACAACTCACTCTTGCATGGGCATAAGCTAAGAATAGATCCACCACTGTAGTTAACTATCAGTGATCTATAGATAGCATACTTGCATGTATGGCTATAGTTGTAAAAAGGCACGTGGTTCATTATTAGCATGTGACCTATTTCTGGTAGAGTTAAGTGGTGAAGGGCTAGTTCCCCACCCTATATATATATGTAATGAATTACTTAGTAGATAGATAGAGACACATGCTTTGAAGAATGAGAAAAACATGAGTACATGTGACTGGATAATTGTAACAGATCCATGCGTGCATGCCAGTATTGTATGAAGCTTCTGTACTATTGGTACGATGAATAGATAAAGAAAATTGGCCAAAAAAATAGTGTTTGATGTGTTTTATCAATGCATATTATTATTTTCATGATGATTTACCTTTAAGCGCTTATAGATCTGGTTAAGTATAATGATGAATAGATGGATTAGTTTCTAAAATATATGTTTACTGCTTTGTCATGCTACCATTCTATCTGTAACCTTTAAGAGGGACCCGGTACCTTTGCGTGCTTCGGTGAGAGCACTCAGCCTAGGCTGAGTGATGTGCCGAGCTGCGACTAGGTGTTAACTAACAATTCTAGGCTGCATCATTGGTTCCGTTGTCGGGACCTCTTTTTCAGTTGTTTTAGAATGGTTCGCGATGAAGACATACCGGCTAACTTTGGCAAGCGTTGAAGAATGGATTCATGATTTGGAGGAAGAATACGCATGGAGGTTTGACACTGGATCCAGATTTAGCGCACGTACTTGGGTAGAGTAGAATCTATATGATAGTTTGTATGAAAGCTTCTTTGCTATCTTTCCAGTAGAATTATACGAATGGTTGACTGCATATGCATCTAAGTGGAATTGGAGGTATCGTACACTTGTTTGGACACAGGAGGAATTTCAAACACTATACGATGTTGACTTAAGTTGGACTCGTCTTTGTAAATACCTGGGTTCGCGGTGTCCTAAACAACTATATTTTGGAATATTCAATCTTGAATTATTCGTGCCCGGAGGTAGCAGAGTTCCAGTTCCTATGATATCCTAGAGGGACGTATTTGCAAGGTATTCCACTGGTAATCAAAATACTAATGGTAACGTTGAACTTGGAAGCTAAACCCATGGAAAGCTAAAAAAATATCCACATGCGGGGTAGAAACATGATTGGCGAAAGATGGCAGACCTAGCGGCAACACAACAAAGGGAAGAGAAGCGGCTGAAGTATGATGAGGCACATGAGAGGAATTATGCAAGAAACAAGAAATTGTAGAATGGATGGTGGGCTGTGGGAGAGAGATGGGTCATGAAGGATTTGAGGCTCATGGGGAGGAAGAAGAGTAAGAGCATCATGAACTCCCCCATCTAGGAAAGCATGACAAAGAACCCTCTTGACCTCACATGGAAGCACGCCAGTAGATATGACCTGGGCCGCGAGCGTGCATTTAAGCCAACTTTGTTGACCTAGCCCTTGCACTTGGTTTTCCAGTATCTAGTACAACAGGTAAAAACAATTTTAATTTAGGAAGTGAAAGCACAGAAATAGGTCAGACAACAAGTACATCAATGACAACACAGACAACTTCATTATTCTTTGGGGTACGTTTTCAGGCTCATCATCTGCACAAAATATGAGCGCGCTGAGTGTGGGAATCACCTCTGGAGCTGGGACTACTTCCCAGACTGTAGGGGTCCAATATAGTACCATTGTTGGGGCACATGGGAGTGCATCCATGGGCCCTATTCCAAATCCTGGAGGAGGATCGAGTGGTATGGTCAGTTCTAGTTCCAATGATTTGGGTGGTATTGGAGGAAGAGGAAACCAAGGAGGTTCTGGGTCGGGTGGTCAAGGCCCGCAACAACCCCAAAACATTTATATGGAGATGTCCCTTCGTCTCCTAGAATATAGAGGTATCGAGGATGCTGCTGAGCATGTTCATATGTGTGAAATATTGTGGCACGCAAAGGTATTACAGCCTCTGAGTGTAAGGAAAGTCAATTTGCTACTACATTACAGGTGTGCGCATACAACTGGTATAGGAAGTTTGATCCCAATCAAACTTGTATTGACTATGCAGCATTGAAAGATGCTTTCTTAAAGAGTTCCACATCCCAGAGTTTGAGCAGAAGAGTATAAGCACACTCAAGGATATAAAGCAAGGAACTACTGAAAGTGTACGTGAGTATGATGCACATTTTAAAACACTTCTATCCAAACTCTCTTATGACATTCATGCAAGTCAGCATGCACAATGGTTTGTCGAGGGATTGATTACCCCATTTCAAGAGCACTATCGCATAAGACTTATACCAATCCACGCAAAGCATTAGAAGCTGCTTTACGACCGAAGCAGTTGGGAGTATTGACACTGGGAGTTAGTCCATTTTTGGAAGCTCAGATAGCGGCTATGGAAAAATAGTTAGAGAAATTATCGGAAAACTCAACTCATGAAATGCACTCAGGAATATGGTGTACAGATTGTGAAGTGGAAGGGCACACCAAGGATAGTTTCCCTCGTAGAATTGTACATTCATTGTTATTAGACTGTGAGATTTTCCATTTGAATCATGATGCTAGTCACTTTGCCCCTACTACAACGCGTGATTAGGAAGAATGTATCCTCCTTTTGTAAAATTTGTAGGTCCACGACCCATGATACTTGAGGACTATAGATTGATTGGCCAGATCCATGATGCCATTGATATTGGGGTAAGATAGGTGAGTGTGGCTAATAATTCTAAAGGGAAGAATGAGCATCAGGATAGGGATTATAATAAAATGTGCTATGATAGGAATGACGAGAAGGTTTGAAGGGGTTCGTGAAAGGGGATGAGGATATCGAGGTGGATATGGAGGATGAGGCCGAGGTGGAGGAAGGAGTGAATTCCCTTAAGGAAATTTCTATACATGTGGTTCACCCGACCATTATAGGCGTGAATGCCTGCAGAATATTTCTGTTCATTTTGTGGAAAGGGGCATAGTTATGAAGAGTGTCCGGACTTGTATGAGCATCTCAGTAAGTAGCACAAGCAAGAAAACAAGGGTGTAGGGATGGTTAGAATCCAACGCATGATAGAGAATCAGTGGATGCCCAAGTTAACAATAGCACTTTGAGGCAATGATCAAGATAACCACACGAGCTGAGGTAACACGCATAAGAGAGGTGTTACAACAGAAGCCGACAATCACTAGGGAGGAGGTTTTGCATGCTAGATATCCAGATCCAGCTCATCAGAAAGAATTCTATCAGGAAACAATGGAGGTCCTTAGGAGCCTTCAAGGTGAGATACAAGGTTTAAAAGAGAAATCTCGGAAATTAGAGCACAAGGATATAGAACAGGCCCCATCGGATATTGACAACATCAGAGAGGTATGTAGAACGTTGCGCCAGGAGAATATTATTCCTTTATTAGGAAATTGGTTGAAAGGGAATACTCTGCATGTGGGAATTGAGACTAGAAGACAAATACTTCATGATTATGACAAGGAGATCACTTTGAATGCTATTGTGGACGGGTGGTTGTTGAGCAATATTTTGATTGACATAGGTGCGGAAGTAAATGTACTTACATTAGATGCATGGGAACAAATGGGGAGACCCCCATTGTAGCCATCATCTAATGTATTATTCATGGTAAATAGAATGAAAGCTACTCCCATAGGAGTTTTGAAGGATGCATCTATCACTATACAAGGGGCCAAGTTCACAGGAGACTTCAAAGTGCTAGCGCTTGCTGGAAGTAGATAGCTTCCCAGCTTTGCTTGGGCGCCCTTGGTGTTATGCAAACAATGTTGATTTGAGGTTTAACAAGGGGTATATCAGCTTCGAGAACAAGGAGGAAAGGGTCATAATACCATTGACAGATGGGAAATCCATGCCATATGTGGAACCTTTAAGTGAAGAGGACTTGAACAAAATCTATATACGTGCTATTCGGGACCCAAAGGTCAATGATCCATCTAAGGAAGGAATCCTTCATTGGGAAGATTCTTAGTCAATCAGTGATACTACTAGTATTGCTTGTGATAATTGGGCTCATGACACTTATGAACTGGTGGGGGTGAAGTTAAGTGCGTGGTTACTTGCAAAATGGGTTTTCACTCTTTTGATGTATAGGTCATGCAGTACCCGCTATACTAGATCTGAAGATTTGGCTAGATTTTTACAGGTCATGGAAACAAACTGGGTTGACCAGCTTAAATGACGAGATATGTTGTCATATACTTTGGGCGGGATGGCTGCGCACTGGTGGGTAGTCCACAGGGATAATCTCTTAGAATGGGGAATGATTGGGACCGCCTTATCAACTAGGTTTTCAAGAAGTAATGCACCTACAAAAATAAGCCCTTATCATGGTGATCAACCTACTCAACATCATATCCAGCAGTGTGAGAGACTCTGGACAGTAGGACAGGAAGCATTACCACCCTCACTTTGGGTGCATCGGTTTTATTCTACTCTACAAGGTTACGCATGTGCTTGGTATGTATATGCTAAATTACATCGCGACACTGGCAATTGGCAAACTTTGACTGTAGGGATGATCCAAAATTTTGACTTCTTTTCATCTACGCCACCAGTGAACACAGCTTTAAGCTTTATCAAGTGCTTAACCATGGGAGACAGTGGGAAAGTGGAAGAACTTGTTTAGGAATTATTTGGTGAGATAGAGACAGGGGCGCACGTTTTGCGGATGAAGAAGATGATATCATATTACTTGAGCATGCTTCTCTGGAAAAAGATAAGGGGAAGATGGTTTACATAATTGATGAGGAGGAAGTTGAGCACTTGGATGTGGATCATTCACATGGAACACATGAAGTGTTAGCCAGTGCGGATGTAGATGTGCGCGCATATCATGAACCTATGAAGACAACAAAAGTAAATATAGGCACAAAAGCTGAACCTAAGGAGGTGATAATTGGGGATTACTAGTCAGAATCAGAGGTAGCAAAGATCATAGAGTTACTTCGAGACTATGAGGACTTATTCCCAAGAGGATACCATGAACTTAAAGGTGTGCATATATCACTCGAGAGAAATGAAGATCAAGCTCAAGGAAGGTGTGCACCCTGTTAGGAAGCAACCATATCAGATGAATCCCAATTTACGAGAAAGTAAAGGAGGAGATTGACAAGATGTTGAAATCTGGGATCATTTGACCATTGGATGAATCAGAATGGGTCAGTCCTATGGTGATAAGCATCAAAAAGGATGGTAGGATTTGAATTTGTGTTGATTATAGGGAGTTGAATGTAGCATGTGTTACAGATCCCTTTCCTACACCATTCATGGAGGAAATATTATAAGGAGTGGCTGGGCGTGAAATATATTCATTTACAGATGGGTTTTCAGGGTATCATCAAGTTAGGATTGCCTCGGAAGATCAAGAGAAGACCACCTTCACTATTGAATGGGGAAGCTTTGCCTATACTGTGATGCCCTTTGGATTGAAGAATGCACCTATTGTATTTTCAAGGATAGTGGTACAAGCCTTCAAGGATAGTGGTACAAGCCTTCAAGGATTTTATTCATAACTTCTTACAGGTCTATCTTGATGATTGGACCGTTTATGGGCTGATTAAGGATCATTGTGACAATCTACGCTTAATGTTTGAAAGATGTCGACAGTTGAGTATCTCATTGAACATCAAGAAGTGCATCTTTGCTACTCCCTTTGGCACACTTTTAGGACATATTATCTGCAAGGAAGGGTTGTTGGTTGATCCAACTAAAGTTACAGTTATCATAGGCTTGAAAGCGCTAGCCAGTCAGCGTGAGGTGCACGGATTTTTGGGTCATACAGGGTATTACAGGAAGTTTATAAAAGGGTATGCAAAATTTGTTGTGCCCTTGGAAGAATTTCTCCAGGGAAAAGGTACATTCTACTAGGGGAGTCACAATAGCGTGTTTGAGATATTGAAGAAGAAACTTACTACCGTGCCTATCTTGCATTTTCCTTCATGGGATAAACCTTTTCATGTTCATGTGGATGCCTCTGGCATAGCCATTGGTGCTATCTTAGCTCAACCAGGAGAAGGTATCGTTGATCATCCCATTTGCTTTGCTAGTAGGAAGTTGACCCCTACAGAACAAAATTATACCACTACAGAGTGCGAGGCCTTGTCCATGATCTATGCCTTGCACAAATTTCATCAGTATTTGTTGGCTACACCATTTGTGTTTTATACAGATCACATGGAATTAAAATATTTGGTGAACAAGCCCGTTTTATAGGGGCACATATGCCGATGGATACTCTTATTTCAAGAGTTTGACTTTACGGTTGTGGTAAAACCAGGCAAAAATAAATTCTGGACCGGATCACTTGTCTAGAATTCAATCAGGAGAAGAGGCACAAACAATAGAAGAGACCATGCCTGATGCATAGTTGTATAGGTTACAACATGTGCCATCGGAATTGGAGGACATTGTTGTCTTTCTAAGGACTGGTATGGCACTAGAAGGCATGAAGGCTTTCGAGAAGAAACAACTTGCTATTCATGCGGCACCATTCATGTTAATTAGTGGTGATTTGTACAAGTTAGGCAGAGATGAGGTGTTACGTTGTTGTGTCTTGGAGCATGAACGAAAGGACATAATGGAAGAAGCACATGGTGGTATTGCAGGTGGCCACTATGCAGGTGATGCAACAACATGCAAGATCCTACTTGTTGGTTTGTGGTGGGAAACATTGTACAAGGATTGTAAAGAGTATTGTAAGACATGTGACCATTGTCAATGTCTCGGTCGACCAGGAGACAAAGGGATGAGATGCCCTACGACCAATAACAAGTGTAGAACCCTTTGAGAAATGGGAAATTGACTTTTTCGGGCCTATTTCACTAGCCGCGCGTAGGACTAGATCGTGCTATATCATCACTTGTATAGATTATCTTACCCAATGGGTAGAAGCAACACCTACCAAGGACTGTACAACAGCTACAACAACAAGGTTCTTATGGGAGAATGTTCTTACAAGGTATGGCTATCCTTTAAGTTTAACAAGTGATAGGGGCACACATTTTTTAAATGAGACAATAAGAATTCTTTTAGACGAGTTTATGGTTGCCCACCATAAAACTACACCCTATCACCCTCAAGCAAATGGGACTGCTGAGGCTTTTAACAAGATTTTGAGCCACACATTGACCAAGATTTTTGATGTTGGAAGGAAATATTGGGATGATAAAGTATCTGTTGTTCTTTGGGCTTATAGGACAACATACAAAAGATTGAACAAAGCCACACCTTTTCAATTAGTGTTTGGCGCGGAAGTTGTTCTTCCTCTAGAATTTATGTTACCTTCTTTGTGCATTGCGCACGCTGGAGGTCTAGCTGATGAGCAAGCCTTGGAAGAATGGATTGAAAATATGGTTCACCTAGATGAGTTCGAGCCATCACACGCTGGAGTCAAAAACAGGAGAAAGCACACCAAAAGGCATGGCATGATCGGCACATCAGGGATAAGAAACTTGTTGTAGGACAATTGGTACTTTTGTATGACTCCAAGTTTTTGTGCCATCTAGGAAAGCTCAAGGTGCATTGGTTGGGGCCGTATGTTATCACTCATATAATTGAGTCTGGTGCTTGCCAGTTAGACACTATTGATGGCACAAGGTTTCCGGTTACTTTAACGGGAGTAGGTTGAAGCCCTACTATAAATAAGTCTTCTTGGTGTTTGTAATAAGGCAGTATTGCGAGATAAATTAGGTTTCCCTGTCTGTATTTCCTTAATGTGTTTCTTTCATCGTCGCTATGCTTTGTCAATTTTTGTTGTGTAATAAGCGCTTTGCTTGCGCATTGAAACTAATTTCAATATGAAGCATGTTGATGCGCAGAGGACTGCACATCCTTTTCCATGTGGGGTGGATTGTTGGTGACTCTTAGGTATATGTTGTAAAGATTTAACGCATTGCGGGTGTTGAAAGAAGGTTACTAAGGGTAATTGACAAAAGATTGCTTCTCAAGATAAGAAAGGATGAAGATGGATGAGGGAAAGTATAACGTGAGGTAAGCGGTGGCCATGGTAATTACTAGGAGATGGTGCAGTGACGAGGTACTCGGGCACTAGAGCGCACATTGAAGAGAAGTCTGTGACAAAGGGTAAAAAGGCGCGCTTTAGAAGGTTATAGCTTTTGGCGTGAAGATATACCACGCGGAAATGATAAAAATGGGTAATAAATGAGGAGAATTTGGTAGGTGGAGGAGTAATTAATGCAACAAAAAGTGGAAATCTATATAAGGAGGGGATGCGATTTCATTTTTACCCTTACGACTATGAGAATTGAAAAGGACTACACATGAAGAGATAAGTAAAGAGATTTAAGGTACGAAGCAAGCGAACCAGGCGCGGAAGAGAGATTTGTTTATTAGAAGGGCTTGAATCCCCTAGGAAAAGGGTTTGATGAAGCAGAGTAACAAAATAGAGCTAGGGTGTGTAAGTTCATGATTGCAAATTAGGGCACGGTTGGATCAAGTAGGGTTTGAAGCAAACCACGAAAAACTTACAGCATAAAAATCTAGAAAACAAAACCCTGAAAGAAGAATGGCACCAAAGAAGAAAGCAACACCGGTAAAGGAAAAGAAGAAGGTGGTGGTGGAAGAAGAGGAGGAGATGGCCCCGGAGAGCAATTTTTCCAAAATGCAGTACCCTGAGGAAGTTATTGTGGGGTAGGAATGGAATACCCACATACGAAAGAGTAAGATAAGTGAATACAATCACCGGACCAATGAAAACTAGAAGAAATTAGACGACCTGCTCACTTCTCAAACGAACAGGCACTTGAGGACAACATGCCAATATATGATGATGCCGGGGAAAAGCTACTAAAAGGAAATGGTGTCTACCAACTTTATGAGCTTCCATACTTTGGAAAGTATGCACCCTTGTATAGATGGCTGATGAGCCGAGTCCATGAGGACTTCTTCTACTTTGCAGGATGGAGGGTAAGATTGACACCCATCCTTATTGCCATAGTTACTGGATTACGGACAATAGGCGAAGATATTAAGACCAACTTAACTAACAAAATTGCCATCTTGGAGACATAGAAGGCGTTGGGCTATCAAAAAGGACCGCGCGGAATGGACATTGACAAATTAAAAAATTGTCCAGTAGTACAGGCAACAACACATCTAACCACAAAATTGAATGACCAAGAACGTTGGTCACAAGTTAACTCTATGTGGCTACATGTGGCAAAGCACATGTCAGAAGGAGCCACTTATAACATTGTCGATTCATTGTAGAGTGGATAGTAGAGGAAGCGTGTGAAGGGAATAAGATAAGTTTTGGTTGCGTCCTACTAAGTTTGGTCTTCATGGAGATTGGGGTACCAGATGGCCCAAAAGAGAATATATGGGAATACCCCATAAATAACAAGTCTCCAGCTGAGTGATTCAACAAGTATCTCTACAAGGGATCGATGACGGAAGAGGTGAAGGAGTGAGCAGAGATGTGGTATGATAGGCTCCGCGTGGCGTTTGGAGAAGAATGGCATATACCCAAGGAATTTCCTTTGGTCCTAGGGAAACAGGTACAATTTGCAGTCTACCAACACTTCTGTATTGTGCACTTTCCAATGATAGATGGGTCGTGGAGCCCTTGGTGCAAACTGCCATATGCATTTCCCGTAATACTTCCAAGTTGTAGTTCATCGGTTCACCAACACACGGAGGTTGGTGTTTAATGTAGACAAGGTGGACTATGAATATCACACCTTGTGGAAGACATGAATAACATCTCGGAGATCTTGAGCATTAAGCCAGAAACACTGGCCATTGCGGATATCGGGGCCGTGCTAATATACCTCCAACTGAAGCCCAAAATGGAGAATAACAAGTATGTGGAGAACGAATTCATGCTTCCAGGGCCACCAAAGGGAAAACATACTATGGAGAACATTCCGACACCTAGGCCCTCTGCACCCAAGCAAGATGATGAGGAAGAGGATGAAGAACACAAAGATAGTGGCGGCTTGGTGTGAAGGAGGAAGCAGCCATCTGGCTAGGAGGAGGCACATGACAACTCCCCAGGGAGAAGGAGTTACAGGGAGGAGTAGGGTGCACAAATATTTAAGAAGGTGTTTAAGCGCACAAGGGCACAAGGAGAAACCCCATAGGTGAAGGAGCCAGAGGAGAAGAAATGAAGAAAACTCAGGCTGAGCGAGGAGACAGAAGAATCTGAGGAGAAGGCACCTTCATCTCCAACTGAAGAAGAGCCTCAACACAAGGAGGAGAAGATGGAAGGAGAAGAAGGGGATCAATCAGAGGCTACACAGGACAAGGGTGGGGATACATCTAGTATTCCTAACCTTGATGCAGCCATTCCAAGAGGGCCCGATCTCGTAGAACAATGGGGAGGACGCTAAGGCACATACCATGGGGTACGCAGAAGACCCAAAGCTGATTATTCACGCTCGGTTCTAGAGCACCATCGAGCAGAAGGATTTATTCGGTTGGGCACTCATGGATGAGGACAAGGTAACTCTGTGCACAAGGAAGCAACTTTCATGGTCGATGCACACCCATATGGATGAGCCTGATTTTGATATCGGTGAAGAATCATGTGCGTCGAGATGATTGAAGAAGGCCCCTGAAACGTGCCACATGACGATTAAGCCAACAATGATGATAGATGAGTAGGTGAGCAATGCTCTGGTAAAGGTATCCTCCGAAGTAGCAAGAAGAAACATAGATAAATCTACTACCATCAAGGTGCTATTGAAGAAATTGAAAGCCAGGGATGTGGAGATAGCATGCCTTGTACAGGAAAAGGATTTGATTAAGAGGAAATACGACACTTTTGTTAATATGGTAGAGGAAATTGGGGATGATGTCCTCAAAGTACGCCCACATTTGGAATCCCAAGTGCCAAAATAATTTCCTTCTGCAATGCATTATGTAAAGACAATAATAACATTAGTGTTGGAAGATGAAAAGGTGTGTGTATCCTCATAGCCCAAGGACTCGGGGAAAAGGCAGAAAAAGTGCAGGCTGCAGTAGCCAGGAAGATTGCTACTTATGAAGGCCTACTGCAAGCCACCCATGATGAATTAAAGAAAGCTGATCATGCACTAACAATATGCACAGCCCCAGATGCGCTGATCACGATAAAAACCTTGGAGGAAGAAAATGAAGTACACAAGGTGATGAAGGATGCTTCCCAGGCCGGCTACGAACGATTACTCCTGGTGAAGCAAAAGCACGAGACACTAGCTGCGGCATAGGCACCACATAGGGAGAGGTTAGAGGAGCTTGGGAAGCTCATTTCTCAGAAGATGGATGTATTGGAGGGGGTGCAAACCTCTATGTCAAGCGTAATGCTTGTGATACATAATGAGCAAGGAAAAATCACCATGGAAGAGCTGCAGTCCATCATTGCAGACATGCCTAAGATAGTAGGAGTGGCGCTAATGGAGTGGGAGAACCTCAAAGTGGATATCAAAGAAGAATATCCAGAGTTGCTGCTTCAGGATGAGACGGAGGGGCCTGAGGCTTAAACAATTTTGTTAGCTGTGTATACCTTATTCAACCATTCTTTATTTATCCATTCTTTGTATAAGTTTTGGACATCGCCATTGTTAGGGAAAAAATGAGATTAGTGTGGGGTAATGTTGATAAGAGAAAACACTTAGTTGAACTTGCACACAGAGTCTATGCGGAAGAACATCACAGGAGAAAAAGCACGAAGGTATAGGAAGGCGTCACACGTGGAGGTGTAGAGTCAGACTCTTAGGACTTAGCCAATTTTGGAGATCAGGTCTATTCTTAGAGATTGGCGTGCGAGCACACAAAGTGATGTCGAGACTTGTGCGCCACTCTTCGTGGAGATTATTTAAAGAGCATGACAACTCACTCTTGCATGGGCATAAGCTAAGAATAGATCCACCACTGTAGTTAACTATCAGTGATCTATAGATAGCATACTTGCATGTATGGCTATAGTTGTAAAAGGTGTGTGGCTATTATTAGCATGTGACCTATTTCTGGTAGAGTTAAGTGGTGAAGGGCTAGTTCCCCACCCTATATATATGTAATGAATTACTTAGTAGATAGATAGAGACACATGCTTTGAAGAATGAGAAAAACATGAGTACATGCGACTGGATAATTGTAACATATCCATGCGTGCATGCCTGGTATTGTATGAAGCTTCTGTATTGTTGGTACGATGAATAGATAAAGAAAATTGGCTGAACAAATAGTGTTTGATGTGTTTTATCAATGCATATTATTATTTTCATGATGATTTACCTTTAAGCACTTATAGATCTGGTTAAGTATAATGATGAATATATGGATTAGTTTCTAAAATATATGTTTACTACTTTGTCATGCTACCATTATGTCTACGCAACCTTTAAGAGGGACCCAATACCTTTGCGCGCTTCGGGTGAGTGCTCAGCCTAGGCTGAGTGATGTGCCAGCACGACTAGGTGTTAACTAACAATTCTAGGCTGCATCGTGCGGTAAGAAGGGCGATCATGCACATCATAATTCCCTTACAAGGATCTGCCCCTTGCCCATGCCACAAACACCTTAATAAGGGATAAGACCATCAAGGGCCTCACCTCCAGTGGAAGCATTATTGGTGGGGCTACCTCTCTACTCCGCTATTGGGCACCTCCTTGTCTCATGGATGGCATGGACCGCTCCAACAACAACATGTGTTGTAAAAACAATGAAAATTTTGTTCGAGTTACTACAGTCTATCCAAGACCATGAGAAATGTCAATTTGCATGAGTGTTTCAAGTTGTTTGGACACATCACGTGTGTCTACATGGCCATGGATTAGAAGATGGATTAGAAGGGGATTTGGTTTTATTAATTTCATCAATAGGGAGGACGCTCAGAGAGCTATCAATAAGCTTAATGCCTATGGTTATGATAATATTATTCTCAGATTCGAATGGGCCACTCCAAGGTAGACTTTTTAAAAAATTGAAGCAAGGAAGACTTAAAATCAAACATCTTTCCTTCTTTACGTGAAGTATTTTACTTATTTCTGCTTTATATTTTGTAGGGTTTTTAGTGTTGATAGGATCAATTGTATTTCACTTAAACGCAACCATTCTTCTTCTATTTTGATTTTCCTCATTTAATATAATGATTTATTTGTTTTCACTAAAGAAAACATATCAATATTATCCATCGTTGATTAAGCTCAACAGGTTTTCACTTTAACGAACATGTTTGTTTAATTTTGTTTATAGGGCAATTTGTGTGTTTGCAAACCCTTAAAATTTACCTTGGAGGCATGAGGATTTCCTGGCTTTGCATGTTTCTTGAGTTAGGGATGATAGTGATGGCGTCCGACAAAGTGAGATGTAGGGAGCTTGAATAGGAGGATAATGAAGATCTAGAATTTTTTCTAGAGCCGAATATCATCGGGATGGATGAAGAAGATCGTTGAATACAAGTTCAATGAGCAGGATAGATGGTGGTTCACACCACTACCATGCGCATCAGAAGATGGATTACATTTAATTATATTCTCATATTCTAGATCGATGTCCTCTGCTAGTTTCTTTAGAATATCTTCAGTAATTCTCTAGTTACACTGAGGTTCAATCACATCATAGTAAATGAACATGGAAGTGTCTCACATATCTTGAAAGTCATTATCCTAGTGGGCTGCTTGCTAGCCCGTATAAAAGGAAACACGTTCGAGTTTATTGTTTTGTAGACAAATGTCGACTTCTGTGAAATCATTAAAATATTTTACCAAGATCTATATGGTTTAATGTTAATGATATTTTAAAACTCGATAAGAACCTTATTCCAAAGCAAAATTAAAGCCTAATGGCCACAACCCGTATAAAAAGCAAAATATATTATATTTATGGTTTTGTATATCAATGTTGGATTCCCTAAAATCATTAAATGATTTTCCAACAACTGCATAGTTTAATCTTAAATAAATTTTAAAACTGATAAGAACCTTTATTCCAAAGGAAGAATTAAATCGTGTGGCCACTAGCCCATATAGAATAGAGACATGTTCTATTTATTATTTTGTAGATCAATGTCGGATTCCAATATTTTGATTTTTAGATTCCAGTATATGGGACTTTGGAGTGCAGTAAATTCCAATATATGTGATTTTGGATTCCAATATATGTGATTCTGGATTCCAATATATGCGATATTAGAATCCAATATGTGCAATTTTGGAGTCCATATAATTCCAATATTTAACATTTTGGAATCTAAAAATACTAATTTCGGATTCCAATATTGGTAGTATTTTTTTGCTTTGCTTAGATTGGAATAAGTCCATATTTAGTGAAATAATCGTTATATAAAGTTATGAGACCATAATGAGGGACCAATCACTAAGCACTACTAACATCACCTAAGGTTACATCCATTAAAGGTTCCATTTACATCCATCTAGCTCCATCATAAGGCACAAGGTTGGTTCATCTATATCACATTGCATAAAAGGGAAGTTTATTCTATTTCATCCACCATTCTATTAAATTTTCTACATAGTTATTTCTCGCTACTTTCAAAAGTGCAAGCGGCACAAGAGCACCTAGGTCATAATACACACACACATAGAACTACATTGAAGTCTGAGATGTAGTGCAATGCTTAATTAGTAAGTCCACCATTGTGGTAGCTGAGGTCAGCTGACCCCTTCATATACATCTTTCTTTTTTATGGTTTGATGGTTGTCTTGGGGTTTTGCATGTCTCTTCTTCATCATCGATTACCAACGACATACAACCGAGTATAGCTAGTGCGACAAGAAGCGAAAGAAGGAAAACATAAAGTGACACCTCCCGGAAGGTTACGAGCTTTTCACAGAGACTAGGGCACCCATATTATCACTAGGGCTTGGTGCCCTTGTACCTATCTAGGCATCCTAATCCACTCACATTACCTAGATCTACACTTATTTGGACTTGATATAGTCATTTCCTCCTCTTGTTTCTCCATCCATTCTTTGTGACATAGTCCAACAAGCTCGTTGAATCAGCTAAGTTATTTCTAACTCTCTTTGCACTTTAGGGTTTCACATATCTACTTTATTAGTTGCTTGGGTCATTTTATTTATACATTCATTTGTTATTTACTATTTTCCTTAATGTTAGATTAACTATCTAAAATCCAAATTTTAGTTAATCATTTTGGTGAACCCCACGTTCAACACTACCTTCCACTTAGGGCCCTCTTTTTTCTTCTTTATTATGGCTCATTCTTTTGATGATTTTATTGAGGCTCATCTTAAAGCCATCAATGACCATATCGTTGAGAATCCTCAAGATCTAGACTTACTTTTACATGTTGCTCATGAGGAAGCTACCAATTTAGCAGAACTTAATGCTTCTGACCATCTCTACTTCCATGGTTTCCCAACCATTTTTTTCCACTCTTCCACCCATTTCCACCATTCTCATTTTTGTCACTACTCCTACAAATCATTTCACATCACATCTTATCTCTCATACATGATAGGTTTCTGTGTTGGTGCTCAAGATTTAACATCTCTTTATCAAGACCTCCAAGCACAGTTGTCAATTACAATAGGTTACTACTCGTGCATCTCCATCTTTATATTCCACCTTGTTATTGCATACGCCATTTGTGTTGGCCATCTCCACTTATCCGTTCCCTCCTAGTTTTTCACACCCCTAAGCTTCCCATTTTTAATGGGCATAGTGATCCACAAGAGTATCTTATATCATTCCATGTAGCTTGTCTTGACTTTGTGGACGATCATATGCTTTTGGCTAAAAAATTCCCGTAGTCTTCATGATTATGCGATGTGTTGGTTTTATGACCTACCTGTTCATTCGGTAACTTCATTTACGCATCTAGATGGTGCTTTTCTTACTCATTTTTCCATCAATATCGGCTCTAAGATCTCTTATGCTTAATTAGCACAACTTAAACAAGGCTCTAATGAACACCTCGCCAATTATGTGTTGAGATATAAAAATAATCTAGCTAAGATGTCAAATATGCTAGCAAACTCGAGCTTTAGGACTTTTTCATTCAAAGTATTTTACCACCACTTCAAGAAAGTGTTCTCTTTGAAACCTCTCCTTCATTCGACCAAATTTTTCATACTCTTAAGCTTCATGAAACCAAAATTCTATCCATAGGAAAGCTCAAATATCAAGAACAAGCCTCGTCTTCTACTCATTTTCTAAATAAGACACCATTCAAGCCATCTGCAACTAAACCAACTGATACCAAAATTACTGTCAATACAGTCACTACTCCTAAAGAGGTTCATTCACCACCACCTAGGTGTACATTTACTAGCTTTCCTATGGCCCCACATCTCATATTACAACAACTTCTTGAGAGTAATATTATCACGCTTCCTCCACCACTCGAAATAGACCCATCATGACCAAAAAGTAGGAATTACAATGATAAATTCTAATGTGACTATCATAGATGTGTAGGACACTCGATGAATCAATGTTTCAAGCTCCACACAATTATCCAAGATCTTATTGATAACAACAAGCTTGAGTTTCTGACACCTACCAACTCTCCACCTAACACAGACAAGGGAAAACTCAAACTCTTTAATAATCAACCTCAACAATGTGACAAGAAAATAGCTGAACCTTCAACTAATCATGCATACCACGTAGTGTCTCCTCCTACTTTAGGGGCCATTGACTTTTTAGTTACGCATATTGATGCTTCACCACTGGTCATCTCTTTTTCTAATCATGACTATCATGTAACTTTTACATCTAATCACCTACATATCAACACATCTATTGGCTCGATCCTCATCAATAATACTAAGGTTGACCCATTGTGGCCTATTAGTGCATGCTCTATTCCATTTATTAATGTTATTGGTTACCCTCGATCACAAATTGAATACCCTTCAAACAAACTCTATGGTGTCGTTAAACTACACATTATGGTTGGTCCTCTCACTTTGTTTGTCCCTTTACTCGTTGGGCAAGAAATCAATAGTTGTGACATGCTACTATGACTAAATTGGGTTTGTAGGCATCAATACATTATCTCTATGAATCATTTATGACTCAAATTTATTCATAACAATCAGGTTATCTCTATTGACGATGTACCCCATCTACTCCATGGTCATCATCTACGCGAGCATCGATTCACACATCTTCCACTTCATCTCACACATCATGCAATCTGTATTACTAAAAGCACAATCTACTCCTAGTTCACCTACTCATACACCTTCTATGCGACCTCATTACTCAATTAGTTTTACACATTGGAATATTCCCATTCCTAGGATAATTACACGTATCTCAACATAGATCACCACCTTGTTTCATCCCACACAGTGTCCATCACCTCCACATTCAGCTTCATATAGATATCCATCACCTACACATTTTATGGTACCTACACAGTCATCATATATTCATCAATCACATACATATAGACTTCATTCACCTGTGCAATGTTTATCTACTATACCACCATTACTAGAACATGGTCATATGCTTTCATCACCACATTCATCAGATGAAGGACCTTCATCCTTCATTGTCATTGGATAGATCATTCACTCATGTACACTTGGGGGCATGCCATCAAATACACATTCTCCCCCTCCACATCTTAGCTTGGACACATCTATCATCTTCGCATTGTCACACATCATTAGCATAGGCACATTCATCTACACAATTTGCGACCATTACCCAATGACGCACTCTTGTGCTTTGGTTCACACTTGACTGTTGAGGGCTTATTACACATGAACCCCACACACTACATAACCGAAATTACACACTACATCTCTTCACATGTCTAGTGTCATATGTCTTACATATTACATCATACACTCTACATTTAGTCTACATCATTTGCACATCTACACATCATACATCATACTAGTCGTCATTATACATGTATCACACTTTTAGGGTCTACATTATATACTCCTCATCTTACATACCACATAGCACGCACCTTACACTTTTAGTCTACATACACAACTTGCATTGCACATTTATACATCATACATTGTCTACACACCATACTAGTATTCATCATACATGTGTCACACTTCTATTCTAGCATTACTACTCATCCTACATACTACGCACTCTCACATTATCAATCCACCTATACGTCTTGCATTGCACACTATACATTGCATTTTACACATCCTACACATCACATGGTCATCTCTTATCATCACACATACTACATCATACTCTACATCTCTGCACTCATTACCCTATGACACACTCTAGTCCCTCGGTCCATAGTTGACTACCGAGGGTTTATCAATCAAATGGACCATATTATACACACATATTCATCACACGACCTTCTATCATTGCATTATAGGTTGAATGGTCATCTATTCCTTCATTCTGTAAGTGATATACCCTTTAGGCTACATCACCACTCCCTCTATTCATCTCACCATGATACACACTTTAGAATACATCATCACATTTTCATTTGTAGGTCGCATATCATTAACACACATACACATTCATCACATGTGCACTACATATAACACATTATTTGACCATTTCCCGATGATGTACTTTCATTTTCGGTTCATTCTTAACTATTGAGGGGGATACTAAATGAAACTCACCGCATAAAATCCATTCACTCGGGGGCATGCGGCTCTTGTCATCATCTTGCATCCATTCCATCCATCCAAAGCATGTTGCATATCTTGGTTGTTTGTACTCTTGCTTACCTTTGCTTGTTCATGTTTGCTTATTACACATGCTAGCTAGATTTTGTATATGTCATTATCATTACCATACACACATGCGCGTTCACACCTTTTTCTAGTTGTGATCATAGATACAAGTCCCTTACACGCGACATGGATCATTACCTCCTACCACTCCTACAATAGTCGTTGGGGAATCCACATTTATCTCTTACATGTGCTATTATTTCATTCTGTACTTAGAACTTTACATCACTTGCTTATACACGCTTTTCACATATGGTTTATCTTTCTAACATGCTAATGGGTGTTTCATATGTAAAATTTGTTTGCAAGATTATTTACTTCCATGGTTATTTGTTGTTTGTACTTGCTTGTTTTGTTTTCTATTGTATGCGGGCCTTGCCCTTTGTTTAGTGTGCACACTTGTTTGTTGTATGTAGCCATTGTAGCCTTGCATGTCTTGTGACATTGTGAGTGATGTCCCATGTTTGAAACCCACTTTGGCAATCTATGATTGTCTTCTTGCATGTTTACTTGCATTCTAGCTTCTACATTGTTTATGTAGCATACACTTGTCTTTTACATGCATGATTTGTTCATACTAACACTTGTTTCTAGCCACTTGTTTGTGTGTGCTTTGGTTTCTACCAAACACATTCCCTTCCCCCTGAAGGGCACAATTTATGCGATTTTTCCTCTTTTGGGGCCGCATTCTCCTATCAATGACGTCGCATGTGCCCTTAAAGAAGGGGGCATCATTTGGGGTTTTTATATTACAAAGATATTTGTACTAGAAAAATTCAATTCAGTTTTACGTCCTTGACATTGTGGGTTATACAATGAGTGGTCTTTAGACCAATCTACAACCCCGTGTACATAGCGAATTTTATAGGACATGGTTGTCCTTAGCATTCAGGGAGTAGTTACAAGGTAGAGGATACATGGGATTTCCTCTCTACACTACTTGAGCCGGTGGCATCGGATCTCCCTAAAAACTAGGCGATATGAGATATCTCTTCATACAACTTTAGGGAAGTAGTTACATGTTAGAGAATAATGCAACTTTCTCCCTACACTTCTTTAGCTAGGGTGGCATGAGATCACCCAAAAAACTCATAGTATAGGATATCCTTCTACATTTTTCTCTCAACATGGATCAGGTGCACATGTTCCATTTTTCATTTACGTACTTTACATTTACATGCTTTCACATACATATACATGCATATTTTACATATACATGTGTATTTGACTACTTGATCATTTTCTCCTTGTAGGTCCATCCGTATGAGAAACAAGCATCAACAACACATCAACAACAACATTTTTTAGGGTAGCACATGTGATACTAACCATGTAGGTACACCACACACATTGACAACTACACACACATTTCCACCTAGGTTCACTCTCACCACTTTTTCACTTTTGCATCTTTAGTTTCCACACTCCACTATTTTCTCATTCCATGCGCATTATATAATCCTTGAAATGCTTTCTCACCACTCCTTTACATGGACATCAGGTATGCATCTCTATCTACTTTATGTTACTCGAGATTTTCGCTCACCAACATAAAGTGGGGGAAAATGTAGTCACAAAATCATGCACTTTAGACATTATTTAGTCCCAGTCTCATACTACTATTCATATGGTTTTTGAGTGAAGAAAGTACTAATTAACCCATGTCTTTTGGCCATTTTACTTTGATTTTTGTCATCACTTCCGACCTTCAGCACATACTTTCCCAATCTATTTTTGTCGTTTGGCATCATTTTACCTTTGACTAGGGTGTCCAACCCAAATATTGGGGCACCCAGTGCCCCGTACTATTTGGGGTGCCCTTATCCTTTCTACACTTTCCCGCCACTTTTTGGGAACTTTCTAGACCATTTGAGCTTCTCATCTTTTTAGTGGTTGGCCTTTTTCAGGGTTAATTACGAAATTAGAACAAGAGAACCATATAAATATAAATTTATGAGACCATAATGAGGGACCAAACACTAAGAACTACTATCATCACCTAAGGTTGCATCCATTAAAATCTCTATTTACATCCATCTAGCTCCATCACAAGGCACAATGCTGGTTCATCTACATCACACTACATAGGAGGGAAGTTTATTCTATTCCATCCACCATTCTATTACATTTTATACACATAGTTATTGCTCACTACTTTAACAAAGTGTGACTAGAACAAGAGCACCTAGGGTATGATTGCACACACACATAGAACTACATCGGATCTTGAGAGATGTAGTGCAATAATTAATTAGTAAGTCCACCATTGTGGCAGTGATTCGATCTAACCCCTTCATATGCATATTTCTTTTTTATGGTTTGATGCTTGTCTTAGGGTTTTGCAGGTCTCTTCTTCTTCATCGATTACCAATAACATAAAGCGAGTTTAGTGAAGTTAGTGCGACATGAAGCAAAAGGCAGAAAACATCAAGCGACACCTCCCTAGAAGGTTATAGATATTTTTCACATACTAGGGCACCCATATCTTAGACTAGGTGCCCATACAAGCCCCCTACCTATCTAGGTGTCCTAGTCCACTCAGATCTCCCATATCTCGCGCTTTTCTAGACTTCGATATAGTCGTTTCCTCCTCTTATTTCTTTAATCATTCTCTATAACACATCCAACAAGCTCGTTGAATCAATTGAATTCTTTTCTAACTCTCTTTGCACTTTAGGGTTTCACATATCTACTTTATTAGTTTCTTGGGTCATTTTATTTATACATTCATATGTTATTTACTATTGTCATTAATATTAGATTAAGTATCTAAAATCCACATTTTAGTTAATCATTAAGACAAGGGAAAATCTGAAAGCTTCTCATCATTTGGATATTGTTCATAGTGACATTTCTATCCCATTCCCATCTCCTTCGTTTACTAGAGATCTTTATATACTTACCTTCATTGATGATTTTTCGTGTTACACTTGGGTGTATTTTCTCAAACAGAAATATGAAGTTTTGATCACTTTTGAGACTTCAAGGCTCTTGTTGAGAAAAAAATTTGAAAGGTCTATCAAGGTTCTTTGAACTGATAATGGAGGTGAGTATGTGAGCAATAGGTTTGATGATTTTTGTACCTTCAAGGGATTACTTTGCAACGTACAATTGCTTACAACCCTTCACAAAATGGAGTTGTGGAAAGAAATAAATGAACACTTAAGGAGATGACCACTTATATGGTTCAATCTAAATCCCTTCCTCCATAGTATTGGGCCAAAGCCGTGAACTATGATTACTATATTCAAAACCACATTCCGCATAAGCCGATCGTCGAAAGGGATGATACCCTTTGAATATTGGCACATATGCAATTCTCATGTCGAGCACTTTCACATCTTTAGATCAACTGTTATGGCTCAAATTCCTAAAAAGAGATGCAAGGCCTTAGGACCACAGTCTAGACCTTGTATATTTGTAGGGTATCCTAATCGTGTGAAGGGATATAAATTTTGAACCCTACTACTCATCAACTTTATATTAAGAGAAGTGTTAAGTTTTATGATTCATCTTTGAATTCTACTTCTCCACCTATTGAGGTCCTTATGCCCATCTTTGATTACGATTCTAATTCTTCCATTGATGATATTTTTTAGCCTCTTCTGCTCTTCCTAATCCTCTTGCTCTTCCTCATGTTTTGGAATCTTGATTCTTATAGTAGTAATGATGGGGATGTTGTCCCTTTTCACTCAAGTGAATAATCTATAGATTATGATCCTAACTCTCCTCCTAGTCCTCGTTGGGCTAGGAAGGCCTTAAAAGTGATAGATATTGGATAAGGGATCCTTCTTATTAGAGACAAATCATTCAAAGTTTGTTAGAACCCAAGATTTATTCACCTCTACTTCTGATCTTTAGTCTTTCTGGGAGGCTTCTAGGATTCCTGTGTGGGATTCTTCCATGGATGAGGAGTGTTCCTCACTCATGAAGAACAATACTTGGGATCTCACCCATCTTCCAAAAGGAAGAAAAATAATTTGGTGTAAGTGGGTGTACCAAACAAAGTATCATTCCACCGGGAACATCGAGAAGTATAAAGTGAGACTTGTAGCTCTCTCATCTTCTTTGAGGGTTGATTATTTAGAGACCTTTACTCTCATTCTGAAGATGACTTCCATTTTACTTGGTTGTCGCCATGGTTTAAGAACATATGGGAATTACATCAAATGGATGTTAAGAGTTTCTTCGTTTATGGGGACCTAGAGGAAGAGATCTATATGGAATAACCTCCGAGTTATTTCCATGATTCCTCCCTTGTTTTCAAGTTAAAGAAGTTTCTTTATGGCCTTAAACAAGCCCCTCGGGCTTGGTATGCCAAGATGGACTCCTTTCTTCTTGCATCATGATTCACTAAGTGTCACTCTAACCCTGATGTTTACATTTTTGTGGAAAGATGAATCCATGTTCATCCTTATTTTGTATGTTGATGACTTGTTGATTATGGGTAACTCTTCCTCAATCATTGATTCTATGAAGACTCCTCAGCTAACAAGTTATCCGTGACTGACTGAGGTTTTTTTCCCTACTTCCTTGGATAACTCAATATAACTTAAGAATTTTGATTTCTCAACCTATGTATGCCCTTGATTTGTTAGCTAGGTTTCACATGTCTAATTATAAGCCATCTTCTACTCTTTTCCTTTTAAGGGTTAATTTAGTTGTTGATTTCTACGCTCCCTTAGTTGATGGTACACTTTATTTCCATTTGGTGGGGAGATTGATCTATCTGACTCACACTCAAATAGATCTTTCATAGGTGGTTTACATCAATTCCATATTTATACAGAGCCTCATGAGCTGCATTGGAGAGTAACAAAGTGGATCCTTCATTATGTTTGTTGAACTCATATTGATGGAATTCACTATTTATGAGGGAAAAAGATTGATTTATTTGGATTCAAATATTTTGATTGGGTCGGTGATCTCAATCATCAGAAGTATACCTCAGGCTACAATTTTTCTCTTGGTTTGGGTCCTATCAGGTTAGTCAAGCGAAGCATAATATGATTTTGATAGGTTCTACAAAGGTAGAATACATGAATTTTTTTAACATTTCCACGGAAATAATTTGGTTACTGATGGATCTTGATAGAGTTTGGTATTCACTTTCGCAACCTACTATCATTTATTATGAAAACATGAACACCATTTTGATTTTTCCGAAATATGGTTCAACGTCGAAAAATGTTGCATATTGAGATCCACATACACTTCATATGGGATTTGATTCATGGAGACATCATTGACTTGGATTATTGTCAAACTTATGATCGGGTTGAAAAAATCTTTACCAAGCCCTTCACTAAAGCCAAGTTTCTCCACTTGTGCTCTCTTTTTAGGGTGAGGTATTTTGCAGCTGCTCATCTTCTTTGGGCTTTCTAGTTATCTTCTCCTCTTCTTTTCTTCTAGAAATATTATTGCTTATACATGGGTACCTCATCAGAATTTCATTTCCAAGACCCATATGACACATCCATTTTGGTTGTTTAGGGAGTCATATTTCTCTTTCGGCTTGTCATGCCTCTACCTAAGATTTAATGAAGGGGGTATTGGTGTGAGGTATTATATTTGCCTTATTATTTATGG
This sequence comes from Taxus wallichiana var. yunnanensis, assembly GCA_018340775.1. Lineage (NCBI taxonomy): Eukaryota > Viridiplantae > Streptophyta > Pinopsida > Cupressales > Taxaceae > Taxus > Taxus wallichiana. The sequence continues at coordinate 600,613,924 of CM031243.1, read as the reverse complement.
GGAATTTTCCACCTCACACATGGTGATTCATCTCACTTAGGTGAGTTCATAGGTCATTAGGTGTCATAGGTGTTATATGACAAAACATTTCATAGAATCATCATGTGTATCATACAAGAGTTACTTTCCATTTTAGATCGTAACTCCTTTCTCCCTTGAGGAGGTATGATGAGTCTTGCATTGGGATTTACACAACACTCTTGTTGTACTCTTTATTTTGATATATGAGAATGAGTAGACCTATTTTTTATGCATTAATCTTGTATGGTTAATTCTTATTGATTACTTGGAGCACATTTTTGATTCCATTGGAGTGCAATGCTCTTGATGTGCATGGGTTTTTTTGACTATAGAATACTTGTTATAGATCACATAAGAAGTTCATGTGGGAGAGAAGGTCGGGGATCAAGGGCACGGAGGGACAAGAAGCTCCCGCATGCGGAGGGCAAGTTCAGCATTCAAGACTTAGCCGATTTTGAGCATGAAGACCTATTTTTAGATATGGCGTGTAGAACACACCAACGATGCAGAGACGTGCGTGTCACACATTATCTATCTTTAGAGGATTGAATTGAAGCATTTTTCATGGAGACAAGTTAGGAATAAGATTGTCACTTGATTAACGTAAAGGTCTATAGATAACACACTTGCATGTGTGGCTATGCCTGTAAATGACGTGTGGCTATTAATAGCATGTAACCTATTTCTGGAATAGATAAGTAGTGAAGGGAAAGTCCCCACCCTATATATATGATATGAAGTACATAGTAAAATATATACACACATGGAGAGATGGATGTATGAAGGTATAGAGGTATGCACATATGATTGGATTATTGTATCAGATCCATGTGCACATTGGTATAAATTGACATTATTGTAAGGAGCTTCTGTGTTTATTAATGGATGGAAGATATTGGCTGAATCTAAGTGTCATTACTATGTGTAATTGAGTAGTGCATGTTATTGATTCAATCATGATTACTGTTTAAGCTTGTTCTTTCATAGATTTGAATGTAGCATGCATGGTAGAATGGTGGATTAGTTATGGACATATATGTTTCTTCCTTCATCACGCTAACATCTTGCTACAACAACCCTAAAGAGGGACCTGGTACCTTTGCACGCTTCGGGTGAGTGCTCAGTCTAGGATGAGTGATGTGTGTGTGCAACTAGGGTGTTATCTGGTAAATTCTAGGCTACATCAGTTTTGTTTGATTCTTGTGGTTCAATCTCACATGGTCGATAATAAATTACCTTAAAAGGGGTTAATTTTTTGGGTTGGGATAAAATTAGGACACCCACTAATGGTTGAGCATTACTTATGTGCCACTACTCTGAAGAGGGCTCAAACTACACATAGTTATAGGCTGAGACCTTTTGAGAATAAACCCAACTTCAGGTAGTTGAGAACTTATAAAGAATATTTTTAAATTATTTTCCAAGGGCATGGCTTCAAGAGGTATCCTCTTGAGCACTTTGTTATATCTTGTTATGAAATCCAACATGCCTTCATTAGATTCTTTCTTCATATGCACCAATTGGACAAATAGATCTTAACAATCTTCAAGGACTTGAATTTTCTTCAAAACAAGTTCTTATATCATCCCAACAAGTGATTGATCTTACTAGTAGAAGGTATAACCATTCTCTTTTGCTTTGTCTTGTAAAGAATCCTTGAACAAGATAGATACATCTTCGTGTTTAACACATAGCACACTACATGTGGTGATGAAGGACGCTACATGTTCTTTTAGGAGTTGTGAGCCATCTCTCCCGAACTTTGGAAATATTTTCTTTGAACCTCATGGCATCTTGTTAAGAGGTTGTGGGAGTGCAAGTGGGCTTGTGTTCCCACCCCATGGTATAATAGGTTTTGGTATCTCCTCATCACCCATTATGTCTTTAACTTTCAATTCGATTATTGCTCTAGTTTCCACTATGGCTATGACTCTTGCTTCTACTCTTACTTGAGCTCTTGCTTATACTTAAATTTCAACTATTTCTTCAGCTTCCACTTGTGCTCTTGCTTGACTTTAGTTTCAATTTCTACATCAGTAAAATTTTCAAAATCTTCGGTAAGATTTGGAAACTCTATGTCCAATGGGTTAGCACTGCTTGGACCACCAGTGAGAGAAATTTTGGGATGAAGGGAGGGCCTTGAATTTCTGATTATTTCTTTCCTTCTCTGAAGCTCTTCAAATATTAGGTCGGTATTTCCTCCTTTCCTATGTGACTTGGTATATCTTCTATCGAGAGAGCTTATATATTTGAGATGAACTTAAGCTCTCCTTTGTTGTGTTTGTACTTGTCTTGTTCTTTCCCTTTCTTTAGCATGTTGCTCTTCAATATCTAGAACTCTAGTAACAATGAAGTAATGTGCCAAATTTTCTCTCATGCCAGAAAATTCCCTAAAGTTAGATACAATATCCTCTTGGATGTGAAAAAGAAATTCAAGTCTTTGGAAAGGAGGGTTAATAGGAATAACTATGGTATGAGATATAAGGCTATGCGACTTTTCAACTTCCAATTTTTTTATTTTTTGGATTTTTTTTTGTATTTTCTTATTATTCATATTTTGGGTGTAGAATTTTGCTAATTACGCTTTACCCACAACAGGTAAAAATTATTGGAAAGAAAAAAATTTCAGGTGAATAATTTGTTGGGTATCACGCCAACGCTATGAGACTCTAGGTCCCTCTTCTTGAATGGTGTAACTCCATTTATTATGCGTGAATGAAATGAAAATATGTGGTGGCCTTAGAGGCTGAGGATCCAACAAGAACACTCCACTGAACCTGTGGCAAAAGCTTGCAATTATTTACAAGCGAGGAATTTTCTTGAGAAGGTAGGAAAGGGAGTGGGAAAAGGAAGGGGATTAACATCTTAGGTAGAAAATAAGATTCCTGCAGACATTAATCAGAGTAGTTCAACACACATATATGGAAAGAAAACAACTTTGTAATTGACAACAAGACAAGATAAGATTAGGAACACAAAGTTTAAGTAATCTTCTTATCAAAAAGGAAAGAAAATCCTTTCTCTTTCATTGATGTTTTGAAAAAGTTGTACATAGTAGGAAATGGAAGAACATAGGAGGGAATAGAATAAAAATGCTATCTCTTTTACTTCTTCACAAGTAGTAATCTCTCATGAGCATACAAAATTGACAACCCTTAAGAATGGGGAATTCATTACAATTTATAGATTTTGAGAAGAAAATTCACCTACCCCCACGTGACTCTTGACATTCCTAGGAAAGAACATTAAGTCCCCTTTTATTAGTTAAGGGAAATTTATTAAATTTTAGATTATAGTCACATTAATGAATAGGATGAACGTCATGATTGCTCACAATGAAGAATTAGAAAGGGGGTAGAGAAGAGGAGGAATAATGAAGAAAGAAGGGGAGAATGCTCCATAGCATGAATGGGGATGCCTCCACTTTTGATGAAGATCTTTCCGATGATGATCACAACTTCTTCCTTTTACATGATGCATGGACACCTGGACCACACGAAATGAGTGTTTAGAAACATTGTTTCAAGACCTCCCAATGTGATCTCGGGATGGACACAAGCACTACTCACAATGATCCTCCTCGATACTTGATTGATGAAACTCCTTATCTCATTGAGCTTACCTCAACCAACTTATTTCAAATCACCCATCTCATCGAGAGATGAAGATGAATCCACCTACTACAATCTACGATGCTCTGCCTTGCTTCGGACATTATTGAGTGAAGATGATGCCTCCAAGACCCTTATGATTTTTTTCTTCCTCTGTTTGAGTCATGAAGTAATCCCATTACCTTGTGGAGAGTCTAAAAAGTGAAAATATGAGTGAAAATGAAGCCATGTGTAACTTTATGCACCAAAATTGAATACTTTCTATTGTTAGCATGTTGTTTTTTCGGGACCTACTATTTTCAGAAAATTGTCATTTTTTCATGGCTTTCAGTTTTACATATTTTTGACTATCTGGGTGATCCAAACTTACAAATCAAGGGACTTACTATTTTTGGCATGTGGAGGATCATAAAATATGTTATTTTTAGTATGCGATAAAAATGACCTCAATTTGTGATGGTAACATTATTTTGGATTTGGCTCTTTGTTTTGATCTCGTGCTCCAAATTTCAATATGTTTCACCCGCTAGAATGATTGGAAATAAAACACCAGATTTTCCTTGATGCGAGGTTCATACACAAAGCTACCATGATAGCCATTAAATGAGTCACTTATGCTACGCCCTTAATCATATATCTTATATTGGATGTATATAGCCGACTTGTGGCTATCATAACTTCTTATCATTATGTATTTCTTTCATATATGTTATATTTTCATTAGTGGGTCGGCCTTGGTGTTGGCCATAACATAGGAATAGTATATATAGAGGTTAGTAGGTAGTATTTGATCATCATTGGAGCATTTGAGTATTATTGTATGGTTTGGAGGTTGCCCCCTCGAAGTGGCGTAGCTATTATTATTGCATATTGAGATCATTATTCTGGAATATTGTGTTATTGGGTGTTATATTTCTGCTCATGATCTGAATTATACAAGTAATTTCATTACAAGTGGTATCAGAGCTTGAACTCGATCCAACCTTTGCGTTAAACCCTAATTTTGAAGGTTCGTCCATATCTCAACATCGGTAGCGAATTTTTATACAAATTTTTTTGTGGTGTGATGAAATCAGTCAAGTAAGCTTCCCTCAAAATTTTAGTACTTTTTGACTTGTTTTACAAAAGTTATAGCGGTTTTATGTTTTTCATTATTCACTACATAGGGTGCAATTTGTGGAATTTTCAAAGTTATTTACATTTTCAGAAAGAAGATTAAAAATAAGTTTGAGTTCGTTCTTTGAGTTTTATAAAAATTTTCCGAATTCCTATTGAAATCTGAAACCCTAAATTTCGACCTTGATCCTTAAATCTTACTTTTTTGGGGCATCATGGCTGGGCCTTCGACAAGAGGAAAAAAGAATTCCATCACTCCGAGTAAAACCCCTGATAAGGATGAGATAATAGTTGAGGAGTTAGAGTCAGAAGGGTAGCTACAGAGTCCTCAGGGTTAGGGTTTACTTCAACTGACCATAAGGTCAGCTATCTTGAGTTAGAGTTGCGAAACCTTGAAGGTAGAGTGGCCAGCAAAAAAGATGTAGAAAAGATTGGACAACGATTGGAGGATTTCATTCAACAATTTAGCTACAATATCATGGGTCATCATATCATTCCTAATGAGCCACAACTCAATCATACTCACACTAACCATGGTGGATCTGCAAACATGACCAATCCAATCTGAGCACTTTCTGAAGCCGTCACATGCTTCCAAAAGTGGAAATGTGTAAGTTTGATGGAAAGGATCCACTCAATTGGATTAACCAGATGGAGAATTTCTTTGATCTTCATCAGATTCCATTGGGACAAAAGGTTACCATGGCATCATTGTATCTTGAACCTGACCAATTCATTTGGTATCGATGGTTATGTGCTCGAAAGGAAAAAAGAGTGGCCTCGATGTTACATGGACAGTATTCACTGAAGAGTTGCGATTGCACTATAGTTCTAGTGTGTCAAAGAATTATTTTAGCCAATTAGCAAAGCTCAGACAAACAAGAACAGTCAAAGATTACATCCATCAATTCCAAAACCTTTCCTTACGGGTGGAAAATATTCCTGAAGATAATTTGAATGACTTATTTCTTGGGGGTCTTAAAGAAAAAATTGAGACTGAGGTGCGTATGTTTAATCCTCATAAGGTTTCAGACTCTATGATCATGGCACGTGGGGCAGAGGAAAAATTTCTTTCAAGTCGAAACAAAGCGCGTCGGTCTATCGAGAGATCGTAGCACCCTTGCCACCATCATTCCCTCGGCCGGTGGGAGGCGACACCTCAACAAATTGAAGAAAAGAGAGCCAAAGGGTTATGTTTTAATTGTGACAACAAATTTGGACTAGGACATAAGTGTGCTAAAAAGAAGTTGTTCTACATTGAGGGACCTAATGAAGAAGAAGAAAATGAAGAAGATGAAGAGGTAGAGCCAGAGGAGGAATTAGGAGATTCCCAACCAACAATATCATGCCATGCAATTTCTGGTATTAGCACTCCCCAAACTCTCAAAGTAGTTGGATTCTTAAAAAAACAGAGGGTAACAGTATTGATTGATTCGGGAAGTACTCATAATTTCATCAATCATAAGTTAGCGGTACGCTTGAACTACTTTGTTTATCCAGCTCCAGAATGTCAAGTCATGATTGCTGATGGGAAAATCTGTTAGTTGTTCAGGAAAATTCCATAACATTAATCTCACCATGGGAGATTACTTGCTAACTAGCAATATGTATGCCATTGCCATGGGAGGAGCAGACATTGTGTTAGGAGTTCAGTGGCTTACCACCTTGGAACCATTGAAATGAATTTCCAAGTTGTTCATGTAATTTCGAGTCGAAGGGAGGAATTTTAAACTAAAAGGACTAAGAGAAAAATCCCCGCAGATGGTAAGTTCTCATCAGATGCAAAAATTGCTTAGAAAGGGTGCAGAAGGGTTTGTGGCGCAACTATTTTCAATGGAAGCACATCATTCCAATACATTTATACCCGCAAATATGCAAGCAATTATAGATGAGCACTCGGGGTTTTTGGAGAAATGCCCAAGGGTTTGCCTCCAAAAAGAGACCATGACCATGCCATCCAGCTAGTACCAGGGACTCAACCACCCAACATCAGACCTTATAGGTACCCCTATATGCAAAAGAGTGAGATTGAGAAGATAGTTCAAGAGATGTTAGAAGCAGGACTTATTCGTCATAGTCAAAGTGCTTACTCTTCTCCTGTAGTGATGGTACGGAAAAAGATGACAATTGGTGCATGTGTCCAGATTACAGGGAACTCAATAAGTACACAATTAAAGATAAGTTTCCTATTCCTGTAATTGATGATTTGCTAGATGAGTTACATGGTGTTGTTTACTTTACAAAACTTGATCTTCGTTCCGGATATCATCAGATTAGAATCAAGGATGAAGATATTCATAAAACAGACCTTTAGACACATGAAGGACACTTATGAGTTCTTGGTAATGCCTTTTGGACTAACAAATGCACCCTCTACATTTCAAATCTTGATGAATTCTATATTTAATCCATTTCTTGAAAGTTTGTTTTAGTGTTCTTTGATGATATATTAATCTATAGTAAAACATGGGAGGAACACCTGCATCATGTAAATAAAGTGTTGGAAACTCTTGAACAACATCAACTTTATGCAAAGCCTTCTAAGTGTTCTTTTGGTGTCAAGGAGGTTGAATATCTAGGTCATATTGTCTCTTATGAAGGTGTTAAAGTGGATCCTAACAAGATAAAAGCCATGCTTGAATGGAAGGTTCCCAAAACCCTAAAAAATCTCTGAGGATTTTTGGGGCTTACAGGTTATTATCGTAGATTTGTAAGGAATTATGGCAGCATCGCAGCACCACTCACAACTTTATTGAAGAAGGACTCTTTCCATTGGAATGAGCAAGCTACTATGGCCTTTGAGAAGTTGAAGGAGGCCATGTGCACCACTCCAGTTCTAGCCACCCATTTTTCAAAAACATTCATTGTTGAATGTGATGCTTTAGGGTATGGTATGGGGCGTACTCATGCGAAAGGGCAACCCATTGCTTTGAGAGCCGTCAATTCAAAGGTAAGAATATCTCTAAACCAGTTTATGAGAAAGAAATGTTAGCAATACTTCATGCAGTGAAACAATGGAGACCATATCTAATGGGACGACATTTCAAAGTAAAGACAGATCATGATAGTTTGAAATACTTCTTAGAGCAACACTTATCATCAGAAGAACAACAAAAATGGGTCTCAAAAATGTTGGGGTATGATTTTGAGATAATATACAAGAAAGGGAAAGAGAATGTAGTTGTTGATGCTTTATCTCGGAAGGATGAATCTGCCGAGGCATTGTTGTATGCCATATCTGTATTACAGGAGGATTGGATAGAGGATGCAAGGTCTGAATGGAAAAATGACCCAGGTACACAAAATCTCATTCAAAATCTCCAACAAGATCCAAACATGTCAGAAAATTTTTATGGAAAGGAGATGTTTTATGGTATAAAGATAGATTATATCTATGTAAGAATTCAATCCTTAAAAATAGGGTTCTATCTGAGCTCCATGCTTCTCCAGTAGGGGTCATTCTGGCTTCTTAAAGACTTATCATCGAATCAAGCATGATTTTTTTTAGGAAGGGTTAAAAGGAGATGTACAAAAGTTTGTGGCAGAATGCATGGTTTGTCAGCAAAATAAGGGTGAAACAATTAAGTCCCGGGTCTTTTACTGACCTCTATCTATTCCTAGCCAAAGGTGGGAAGAGGTGTCTATGGACTTCATCACAGGATTGCCTAAATCAGAAGGTAAAAATGTAATCATGGTGGTGGTGGATAGACTCACCAAATATGCCCATTTTTGTGCTTTATCACATCCATTTGTTGCGAGTATATTAGCAACGGCCTTTAGGGATACAATTCAGAAGCTACATGGGACACTAAAGATTATAGTAAGTGATCGAGACCCTATCTTTACTAGTAATTTTGGACTGATTTGTTCTCATGCTTGGGCACACAACTAGCTCATAGTTCCTCTTATCATCCCGGTCGATGGGCAAACGAGAGGTGGTAAACAAGTGCTTGGAGGATATCTTTGTTGTTTTACATCAGATAAGCAAGCGAGATGGGTCCAATGGTTGCCACTGGCAGAATGGTGGTATAACACCTCCTTTCATACTTCATCTAAAATGTCTCCTTTCTTGGCATTATATGGGTATCATCCACCATCTATCACTTCATCTTTGAGAGTCCAACCAAAGTTCGAGCGGTTGAAGAACATATTCAACACCAACAGAGGTGCTTTGTAGTCTCGGGGAGAATTTGGCCATGTCACAAAACCGCATGAAGCGTGAGCGACCAACATCGCGGTGAAAGACATTTTGAAGTCGGTGATTGGGTTTTGTGCGTTTACTGACCATATAAGAAAATGTCCTTAAAACAACACAAAAAGGATAACAAGCTTTCACCTAAATATTATGGTCCTTATCAAGTGTTACGAGAAGATTGGCGATGTAGCATACAAGCTGGAACTTCCTCCAACTACTCGAATTCATCCAGTCTTCCATGTATCTTGCCTAAAGAAGGTAATTGGACGAGACAATATCAACCCAGAGCAGTGTTACGGAGCTTGATGAAGAGGGCGAGAATCATCCTGGAACCGAGAATGCATCCTTGAGCACGCACTAAGCGGTTGAGGACAAGGGTCATCAGCGAGTATTTGATCAAGTGGAAAAATCTAGACAATGAAGACGCTTGACTTGGGAGGATGCAAATTTCCTCTGGCGACATCCGAGATCTTCTCAACATTGGGGACAATGTTGCTTGAAGGAGGGGGGCATGCTACGCCCTTAATCATATATCTTACATTGGATTTATATATCCAACTTGTGGCTATCATAACTTCTTATCATTATGTATTTCTTTCATATATGTTATATTTTCATTAGTGGGTCGGCCTTGGTGTTGGCCATAGCATAGGAATAGTATATATAGGGGTTAGTAGGTAGTATTTGAGGATCAATGGGAGCATTTGAGTATTATTGTATGGTTTGGAGGTTGCCCCCTCGAAGTGGCGTAGCTATTATTATTACATATTGAGATCATTATTACGGAATATTGTGTTATTGGGTGTTATATTTACGCTCATGATCTGAATTATACAAGTAATTTCATTACACACTAATATTTTTACAGTGTTCTTTCCCACCTCGGATTACAATGAAATCAACTTCATTGGGATAGGTTTTTCACTTGGGCTTTGTGCTCACATTTTTAGTTTGATCCATCCACCAGAGTGATGGGAAATCAAAGGAATGAAATCTAGGGCACAAAAACGAGGGTTTTGTTACCATTAAATATCCAAGGTATCACTTTAAATAATGAAACTTTTATCTCGATGGCCTCTAAAAATGGAGAAGTCTGAAAAAATCTCACCTCGATTTGTGCACCGGATTGTGAGATATGAGTTTTTCTTCATTTTTGGCCATGAAGTCAATCTAGCGAAGAACAGACATGGTGTCTATATAGAAAAAGTATCCTTTGAGTTTTTTTGCAGAAATGAACCTATTGGAATGGTGGAGGAATGAAGAAATGGAGAGGGGCAATGGAATTCTGTAAGTTTTCTTCTGGTAGTGAGTTCACGGGCATTTATGGAGAAACAACATGCCAATTGTTTCTTTTCCAAAATAAATGTTTTAAATCTTCATGAGGTTGAGCACAATTTTGTGTATGAATTTTCCCAAGGAATGGGATAATTGGTGCATAAAAATATGCCTCAACTTGAGCATGAAAAGTGGCATCTCGAGATTGGTTGATGAGGAGAGAAAAAAATCACTTAAAAACACCTCGGGGATGAAACTAGGTCATATGGGTGACCAGGGAAGGGGATAGGCTTGGGAAAATTTTTGTGTCCCAATTGTCCCAAGGGGATGGGAAAATTGGTGCAAGAAAATTTACCCTTACCTAGGCTTGAAAAGTGGTGGATGGTCATTGGCGGAGGCGAAGAGGAGAGGGAGCCAAAAACAAGCCTGCAAAGCACCTTTTGAGGTCATGTGAAGAACCAGGGGTCAAACTTGGGGTTGGGTGCATTTTTGTGTCCCAACTATCCCAAGGGGATGGGATAGTTGATGTAATAAAATGCACTCGATCTAGGAATTACAAATGGCATATAGGGATTTGACGACGGAAAGTGCTTAAGATTGGTGCAAGGGGGCTAAATTGGCATGTTTGAGCTCAATTGGGGTCATATGATGGTCCGAGGGCTATCTTGGTGTTGGGTTAATTTTTGTGTCCCAACTATCCCAAGGGGATGGGAAATTCGGGGTAATAAATTATGCTCATACACAGGAGTGACATGTGTCCACCGGAAAAATGACCAAGTCTAGAGCGTACTATTATCCATTTTACCCCCAACAAAAAATGGACAACTTGAATAAAATTGGATTTGAATGTTTGATGGAGCTTTAATGCAAAATCTACAAGTTTTAGGTTCTTCATGTATTTTGGGGCACTTGAAGTGATTTGAAAGCATTCCCCTTTGTCTTAGTTCAATAATTAGCCAAATTTTAGAATAAAATGGTAAAATGGTAAATTTGGCTTTAGGGCACTTTACTCCATTTTGTCTAACTCCCATACCCAAAAAAAGTCCAAGGAGTTAGTGAAAATTCAATAAAAATTGGGAAAAATAGAAAAAATGGCCTATTTTAAGGTATTGTGGACTCGGGGGTGCGAGATGGAACTAATGCGGGTGGAACTAAGGTTCCCCGCCCTTGACTTAGGTTCAAAATGCAAAGGATCCAATACATTACGGGTTTTTACAAATGGAGGCATGGATTCTGTGGGGTTGAAATGCAGAAATGATAAGGTTTGGAGTAGAGGAAGTGATATGCGATGAAATTGGAGTTAGAGGCCCAATTTGAACAAGTTCCCATAGGTCACTTGTTCCCCATGGGACCAATGATGCCAAAGTGGTGGGGCTTTGTCTTGTAGGCGGGGAGACATTCGCGGGCATAAAGGGAACATGAGGAACTCATTTCTTACGGTAATGAGTTCCCCGTGGCCGTGGATCCACAAAAAGGGAAGCGATTGGGGTAGTGTGTCATGGAAAAGGCTAGGCCACAAGAAGGCTGGGGTCATAGGGAACAATGTTTCCTGGGGGCTTGAATCCGCAAAGAAAATGGAGAGGAACCCGTGGAGTTAGTGTAGAGAGTTCGAGAAATGTGGATCCTAGAGACCCAAACGACCCGAGTTCCTTGTATACCCCATGAACCCACAATATACTAACCTATGGGAAAATGATTATTTAAATGTGGATTGTGTATTAAAATCTAGAACTCGTGTTCCACATGACCTCCATGGATCCAGATTGGCCATAGCTTCCTCGATGTGCACCAAATTAGATGATCTTGGAATTTATAGAAATGTCTCTCGAGAGCACTACATCATGGAATCATTAAATTTTAAGTTAGCTGAGAGTATGTGGGTAAAAAGGAAAACATAGTCTAGCATCTAAAAGTGCAATTACAGTTTCTAACAGACCAAAATTTAATGCACTATGGTCATTTTCCTTCTTCCACAGAAAAGGACATTGGGCGATAAGTTTTGCAGGTCTCCCACCCTTTTTTAGATCATTAATGAATGTTATTGGTGGATGAAGGGAAATTTTAGGATTCTATGTTTCTCTATATCTCTCTCTCTCACTTCTTCTATATATTGTAAAATTCTCATTTTGAGAAGTAAATGGGATATTATGGGATGTGGGGAAACTCACCAAATTTTTTCTCAACACCCGATGAGCTCTGAAACCTTCTCATGGGTTTGGCATGTGTTCCAATGCCTATATTCTTCAAATGTAATGGATTGTGCATAATCTGAAGCAATAAAATCTATGTTTTGTGGTGTTTCTCTCAAACCTTGGTCATGTTTTATTGTATTTCCCTTACCTCTCCATTATTGTTGTTGTTTTTTTGTGCATGTATTTCTCACTTGTAGGTTCAGGTTATTGTGTTTCATGGAGATCAGATGGTGAATGAAGATATGGGTCTGTGTCACAGCTGTTTGGCCTTTCCCCACTACATTTTCCTTCTCCTTCTCCCTCAACATGATATTTCCACCCCCTTTTTCTAGTGCTATCACCTTTATTAGTGTAGGATTTCCCATTTTCATGCACTCTCTCTCTCCTTGGTCCCTTGGAATTGTTAATTTAGGAGTAATTAGTTACATTTCCTTCATTAGGAGTAGTTTAACATTAGAATTGGGTAGAGAAAACAACCTACTCTGGAGGTCCATCTCAATTAGCAAGTCCCACAACTTGAGAGATGGTCCAGGTTACCCAAAACATCGGTTGCTCATTCACACGAGACATGAAAAATCAAAGGGTACTTTTTTTGTGATAACATGTACCTTAGGGAGCAACTTGTTGACAACATAACTTGAGCATCCGGAGGTCCTTTTTAGAACTTATTTATATGATCTTGACTAAAAAACCATTTGGAGAAGGATGGGATGGGTCTCATGCCTTGATTATTCTTGCTGACCCCCTAAAAATAGGATTTTTCTCGGGATCATAGGTTGTGCATGCTAAAAATAGTATGTGGGAAGAATTGTTTGTCTTGTGAAAAATGTGAAACCACCATCACTTATAGCTCTGAAATACCTTTCCAACGATGTCTTTTTGACCTCCAAATCCTTACAGAGCTCTCGGAGAATCACTTCCTGAAGCTTAGGGGCTGTTTTATCATAAACACCTTCACCCTCCAATATATCTGCTTTCGTTGAACTTGTTCTAAAATCTTTAAAACTTTCCAAAATATTCCTAAATTAGTTGCACAACATTCTTAGCTCCTTAATACCACTCCCCGATGAATTTGGGCTTGCAACTCCACTTTGGGGGTGTGAACTATGTCTTAGAAAGGATAGAAATAGCCATCCCTAATTCTCTTGAAAATCCCATCTTACAAAAGTATCCTCTCGAAGCACTTGAATGAACTTATTTTCCCTAAATCACCTATGGACAAGGTTAACAAAACACATAAGACCACTTGAAAGGGTATGATAGGCCCAATATAAGGGATGAAATGGCCCGAAGGAGTGCCATGGAAACGTTTGATAATGAATTTTTTTAGCCATTAGGGTATAGTTGTCCTACTGCTTTTAAGTTGAATTTTCCCTTATACAAACACAAGACAAAAAATCAGATATGCAATCAAGGCTAATCAAGTCCTAACTCATCATAGATTATTGTATTTTCTAGGTTAATCCTTGATTAACCTTATTTGTGTACCCTAATGAACCAATCTCTTATTAGTTAAATTTTTGGTACATAAATGGGGTCTATCTAGCACAAACTTGCCCTTGGTCAATGTCATGAATGAGTATTTAGTTAAAAGTGATTGTCTAAGAGATATTGAATAAATATAATGAGGCGAGTGGGATTAAACAAATAAACTAGATAATTGATGATATTATTACCAATTCTAAATAAGAAGACCCCTAGATCCCATTCACAATGCTTATTTTTCCACTAATCTACGAATATGTTCATTCATGAACACTTTTTCCAAATGGTTTATGGAAATCCACACCTTTCCTATTATCAATACCATTCAATTCCATAATGTAGGGTTATGACTAAACCCATTGTCTATCATCACATTTTAAATTAGATGTGAATCAATATGTTCTTGAATGAACAAAGCTTTATATGTTCCTCATCATCATCGGGAGAATTTAAATCATTAAATGTAATTAGTAGTTTGAATTATGATATCTTCATAGCCAAGCCAATTATACCATACTTAGGATGGGTCCAATCATGTAATATTATGGAAGAGGTAATGTATGATAAGTTATGTGTACTTCATTACCTAATGAGCCTCCATATGATGTGGTAATGGGTCGGTAAACATATTTTACTTAGAACTAGGTTTTGTACCTATTGTGTTGAGAGGTGTTTCCAAGTTTCATATAGAAAAGTATTGATGTCAATAAAGTGGTAGACCTATTGGTTGAGTGTCTCATGCATCTATGGTAGTCATAAGATGTTTTTTGTCAATTTTAGTTGTTTCGGTCCATATGTGTGCGACCACATGTGTAGAGGAAACTCTACAATATTACACTCTAGGATTTCTTGCAATATTATGAGGAGTTCTAATAGATTATTCCATTTCCTTTTCGAGTTGAAGTAAGGACCACATGGGGAGATTTTTGTAGAAAATTGATGATTTTGGTGTAAAAATTCTTATTTTTATTTGGTTTTCCTTTATAGGAGAGATTGGATTAGAATTTATCTCCACCAAATATAGGTGTATTATTGCCATATTTTAGCTATTGTCTATAAAAACTTGGTCTCATAGATCTTGATCATCTCTAGAATAGGTCTTTAAAGGAGTAGTGAACATGGTCTTTAGCCTAAGTTGTGGCATAAGGATAACAATAAATTCCTCTACTAATTTTACCTCATTGATGTGTTTAGGACCTTGAGAGAGCACAATCTTGTAACACAAGACATACTCTATGACCTTCTCATTGGATTATTTCTTTACTTAGGAATTCTAGGAAAATGAAAGGAATTGACCAATGTTAATTGAGAAATGGGAGAGAAGCTGTCATCTAAGGTCTATAATGAGTGTACTATATAACCAATCTAATGAATATTTTAAAGACTATATGGAAAAAAATTAGCTAATAAGATGTCATTACTTGTATAGTCCATACAATGAGGCCATTAATACACAAATATGTTGTGGATCATCCTTTCTATTTGTTGTCATCCTCAAAATTCCCCTCTTTTGAAGTTAAGTTTTGAAAATTTTGAGTTTGTACCTTGGAGTATTAGATCATGTCGAGCCTGGCATTGTTTGTAGTTTTCCATTCATGGAGAAAAATTTGAAAGTCAGGCGTATTGGTGAAGTTTCTTCCCTTTTTTTTTTTCATTCATGATCGAGAATGACGGGCATATCTTCCTGTTAATTTTGCCCCGAAGCATCCACAAGTAGTATGTGGATATTCCTAATTGGATATGGCATGGCCATGTTTCAAGTGATAATGGAAGCTTCCACGTGTCCAAATGGTGCAACTCTAAGGGCAGGGCCCAAGGGATAGTCCTCAAATAAGAAGCGGGCTTTACTGCGTGTCCCAAGTTCAAAATGAAAATAGAACAAGCTCAAATCGGCTAAGTATGGAAGGTTCGGACTGACGACGCCATGTGCCTCATTAGCACAACTTCAAGAGTCATAGCAGGGGAAAGTTCTAAAACTTGCGCCAGTCCTCCGCGTGTCCTAGGTCTAAAAAAGAGAAAGAGACGATCATTAAAATTGACTAAGTATGGGCAATTTGGTGGAAGTCTCCACGTGCCTTAATAGCGTAATTTGGAAGTGAAATTAAGGATCGGTCTCCAAATGAGCGCTAGCTCACCACGTGGTCAAAGTCAATAGAGAGATAGTTGGCCATTAAAAAGTACAAGGCTGGTGGAAGGAGACACACGTAAGCTTGTGCAATTTCAAGAGGAATTTCCAAAACGAAACTCAAATGAGCACCAAGTCTCCACGTGTCTAAGGGTCAACATAGGTCAAGTAGGAAATAGGCCTGAATTAGCTAAGTATAAAGGAACTGGTAGAGCTCTCCACGTGTCAGCCTGGCACAACTTCAAAGGCAAAAAAATGCAAAAGGCATCCAAGCCCACTCTAATCAATTCCTTCCATGTGGGCAACCCAAATTTAAAGTTGTAGAAGCAAATTGAATGGCCCATGTTTTAACCTTTGCGTGAATAATGAAATGGTCGTGTATTTAAAAATTTGGTTTTCCACCATTAACGTTTCTTTGCAAATCAAGAATTCAAAAGGGCGCAAATGATTGGAATAAGTTGTAACTATTTCTTGCTTGCTCGAGGAAGTTGTAACCATCTCTTGCGAGCTATATGATGGGATTTCAAATCCATTGTAAAAGGGGTTGGAATTTTGATATTAAAGCTGTAATTTGAATTAGAATAAATCAATACAAAGGTTCTCCCCTTTTTTCCTTTGTTTTCTCTTTCCTTCTTGCTCTGATCATGAATCATTTAATCTTTGCATGCTTAGAAACTTTGTGTTCTAGTTTACACAATCTCAAGAAATTTGAGTCTACGGATTGTGCCCGTTATAAACGTGAATGGTTATATTCTATATCTAATTTTCTCGATATATATAAGGGTTTTCTCTACCATCTCTTTTCCTTGAAATTATTTTCTTCTTCTTCCTCCCTCCTCTCTTCAGTCTTCTATCCTCATGTATTGATAACTTTCCATGCATAAAACACATTTCAAGATATCGGAAACCACCATTGAATGAAATATTGTGTATTTGTACATAGGTTTTCCCCTACTTTCAATAAGGAACCTCTCCCATTAAAGAGGAGGGACTTGCTTGTCCCTGCAACTTGTGGTTTCATTCCAAGTGCAAATCTGAAACTCAATTTTTTTGGTGACTCTCTTGAGGGATTGTTTCAACAAATTTCCTTTCTAAAAAGAACAACTAATTTGATAATTTCTTTGATCTGGTGACTCTAAGATACACTCATGGTAGAAGAGCTCTTGGAATTGAAGATCCCCAATTTCAACTCCTGGTTCAACAAGGTTTTCAACTTCCTCCAACAAGAAGAAATAGAAGAGCTCATTCCACAAGCACACCTCATGTTGAAGACAAAGCTTCTAGTAGTAGCATTCCTCAAACATAACTTAGCCCTAATATTTGTGCCTTAATTCTTGTTGGTGTCTCAGTTCCACTTCAAGCAATCTTTCCAAGGATGGTAGCACCTCTAGCTTGGGGATAAAGAGTTGGGCCTCTAGCTCTTCCTCAACCATTACATGAGTTGCCTAGGGGTATGCAAGAAGAATTTTCCCAAATTTATAGGTGATGGAAAATTGCACCGATGAACACATTGTAGCCTTCATTATTACATGTGGGGTCCTTGGATTTGAACATGAGGATGTCTCTGTTAGGTTGTTTGTGGAGACCTTGCAAGACAATGCTGCAGATTGGTTTTACCATCTTCCTACTGGACCATCACCAATTGGGATACCATGAAAACTCAGTTTGAGTAGTGTTTCAAACATGCTGAGGATGTGCATGCTTTGCTAGCTCATATTTCTCAAATCAAGAAGGAGCCACATGAGCCTATGAGAGAATTTGTGGCTAGCTTCAACAAGTTGATTGACAAGATTCCACAAAATAATAGGCCTATTGATCAGATTCAGAAGTGTTTCTTCTTGAATGCTCAATTGTTAGAAGTTATCTATGCCATGAGGAGAGAAAATATTGAAACTTGGGATGTTGATCAAAGATTGGCTTTTAGTGTGGAAGATTACTTGATCATGTCTAGAAAGCTGAAAAAGGAGCCTTTCAAATTCAAAGCATCTTCTTCTTCCTCTTCTCCTGGAGGTAATGCAAATTAGTTGGTGCAAAATCATTTAATGACCTCATTTCCATCAAGAAATAATTGGCTCAAAGATGCTCCATATCAAGATGTTCAAAGGAATAACTTTCTACCTAGGAACCGCTTGCCCTCTTCTAAAACTAGGTTGGCCATTGAAGGTCCACCCCTCAAGGTGCTTGTCAAATGATGAGGAAGAAAATGGGCTCTATGATGAAAAGAGGAGGAAGCTAATGAAGAAGCTGGAGGAGCTTGGTGGTTCTCGAGTTAATTTCCTCACCCCGAAGGTGTGGATGATGAAGATGACTATAATGATGTAGTGGCTAAGATGAGCAGTGAGTCATATGTTTGTTATGACCCGAGGAGTAGACCAACAAAAGGAAAAGTGGTGCAACCTACAAAAAAGATCCAAGAGTCCCCATCACCATCTAGGTGATTTCGGGAAGAGGATCTCCTATTCCTACTACTTCCACCCAAAAGGTAAGCTCTGCTAGTCCTTCTACCTCTACTACCTTACGAGAATTCTTGTCCAACAAATGATAAAACTAATAGATCAAAAGCTCCTCCTACTCCTAGTAGTGATTCCCCATCCACATTTGGATCTTTTGACATTATATACCATCTTAAAAGACTAAGATTTAGATTTATGAGGCGAGTTCTATCAAACCCATCCTAAAGCCTTTTCCAAAATGGTTAAATTTGTAAATTCTAAATTTAAAACCCCAACCATTCTTCTAAGGGCCTCTTGCCCATTCCCTCTCCCTCACCTCAATCAAGCCTTATAGCTGTAGTCACTTCACCTAATGAGAAGATCAAGCCCTTCATGTGAATCTCCTCATAGTTGGCCACAAGCTTAGAAATTGTGTCATTGATTCTGGTGCATCTCATAATGTAATGCACATGTACAAAGTGGCTCATATTTTGGGTCTAATCCTAACCCGCACTTATGGCTTTTGCTATTCCATGGAAAGTAGAGAAGTGCCTTTGGTTGGGAGAATCAAGGATACAAAAGTAGCTTTTGCTGCTTTACCAGAGAAGAAGGTCTTGGCTACCATCTTGGTTGTTGATATCCCTCTTTCCTATGTCATGTTGCTAAGTAGGAACTTTTGCAAAGATGTTAGAGGTGAGATCCAAATGGATTGGTCACATGCCTTGATCCATGTCAATGGGAAGATGAAGAAGTTGCTTCTTGAGAAACAAACATATTTTATTATGCAAAATATAGATGATCCTAATGCACAAAATTGTATGCGAGATATAGGGCATGCGAACTACATGATCATGTCACAAGAGAAGGAAAGTCTGCCAAGGGAGTCTTTGCTTGATCCTAATGGTGTGTGGACTTTGGAGTTTTATTGAAGCTTCTCTTCAGCTGGTTTTGGAGCTGGTGTAGTGCTCATTTCTCTTGGGGTAATGTTCATCCTTTCTCCTTCAAATTTTCATTTGAAAATACCAACAATACTTTTGAGTATGAGGCCCTTATTCTTGGGTTGAGCATGGCAAAGGAAATGGGATGAAGAATATTACAGCTCGTGGAGATGTAGAGATAATTGTAAAACAAGTTAGATACCTTTATTAGGTAAAGAACAGAAGGTTGAAGCACTATAGAAACTGGTTTGGGATTCCATTGAGTTCATTAATGCTTTCTCCATTGAATTTATGCGAAGGTAAAGGAACACTAGAGATGAATCTCTAGCTGTTTTGGGGTCCTTGTTGATTCCTCATCTTGACTTCCCTCGAGAAATTCACCATTGAGATGATCCATAGACCCGGTGTGCACGATAATGAAAATAATTGGTGATTTTTCAATGATGACCAGCATTTTCTTTCTTTCTTGGATCTCGAGACAACTTTGATCAGCTATAGTTTGAAGGAAATGACAATCTTTTATAGAGTATGTATCATCAAATGAAGAGGGTGTCAAAAAGAAGAGAAGCAGATTAAGATGGATGCAACAAAATCCTGAAGGAGCTGGTGAGTTTGGAGGATCTTTTTGATAAAAATGATAGGTATATGAAGTCTAAAGTTTCCCAAGGAGCCCGGCAATCTGCTTGAGACTGAGAAAGTGAATATTGGGAGTCTTGATGATCCCAAAATGGTCAACATTGGAAAATGCTGCACTCAGGAAGAGAAAAAGAAGGTGGTGAATTTGTTGAAGAGGTATGTTGATGTTCTAGCTTACTCTTATGATGATCTTAAGGATTTTCAACCTAAATAAATGCAACATTTCATTCCTCTTAAGCTTAAGATCAAACCCTTCAAATAGAAGAAAAGGAAATATAATCCAAAGATAGTGATTACAATTTTCCAAGAAATACAAAAGCTTTTGAAGGCTAAGATCATCTTCCCCATCCATCATTCAACGTGGATTGCTAATATAGTGCATGTTAGGAAAAAGAATGGTGAGATTCGTATCTGTGTGGACTTCAGAAATCTAAATCAGGGATCTTTGAAGGACAACTATCCTCTCCCCATGATGGATCAAGTATTGCAAACTGTAATAGGCTTGGAGATGTTATCTATGTTAGATGGATTCTTAGGGTACAATCAAGTAGAGGTGAATACCGCAGATCAACATAAGACTACTTGACTACTCCTTGGGGCACCTTTACATACAAGAGGATGTCATTTGGTCTCATAATGTTGGTGCTACTTTCCAAAGGGCTATGGAATTGGATTTTTCGCAGTTTGAAATGGAAATGCATTGTTGTGTATTTTGATGACTTGATAGTGTTTTCTAAAGCAAGAACAGATCACTTCCAACACCTTGAAACAATATTGCGAAGTGTAGAGAGCATGGGATTTATTTAAACCCTAAGAAGTCTATGTTTTGTGTCACATAAGGAAAGTTTTGGGACACATTGTTTCAAAGGAAGGATCAAGATTGATCCGGAGAGAGTTCAGGGCCATCCCGCAAATTCCTCTTCCATCAAGTAAGAAAGGGGCCCATTCTTTCTTTGGTAAGATCAATTTACTAAGAAGATTCATCCTCGATTTTATATAACCTACTATGAGCATTGCTCATATGATGCGAGGAAGCAAACCTTTGGTTGGTCCTCTGAAGGAATAAATTGTTTGAAGACATTAAACAAGCTATTGCAAAGAATCCATCTTGGCATGCCCTAACTTTAGAAAATATTTCATTATCTATTGTTATGCCACTGAAAATACCCTAGCTACTATGTTAGCCCAAAAGAATGTTGAAGATCATGAGCTCCCAATTGCATTCATGAGTTATGTCTTGAAAACTCATGAGCTGAAGTACACCATGATGGAGAAACATGCTTTTGCGGTTGTCCAAAGCTGTCACAGTAGTTTAGGTTTTACATCCTTAACTCTCATTATGTGGTGATGGTGCACGATACAACAATCAAATCCATTCTTACTCAACAACGGTTTGGAACCAATAGAGGTAATTGGGTAGCAAAGGTGCAAGTATGATCTTGATATCGGGCCAACAAAGTTGGTTACAGGTAAGGGCACATGTGAACTCATTCTTTGAAGGATCTGCCAAGGATTTGTCCAAAGATGGAGTTGATGTTCCTGTTGTTTTGTTCCTTAGCTCATTAGATGTATGGTATGCTAACATTGCTCACTTTCTAACCTATGGAGAGTGTCCATTTCACTTGAGTTATAAAGATAAGAGAGCCATCAAACCAGGAGGTCTACACAATATGTGCTATGGGAGAATACTTTGTTCAAATGAGGCATATATGGAAGGTTTTTGAAGTGTGTAGACAAGGAGAAAAAAATAAGTTCTCTGCTTTTCATGACCAAGCTTGTGGAGGTCATTTCTCCTCTGTTGTAACAACTCATAAAATACTTCGTGCTAGTTATTATTGGCCCGATCTTGTTTAGAGATGCATCAAAATGGGTTGGTAAATAAGAAGCATGTCAAACATTTGTTGGAAGTGTTTCACCTTATTCTTAGAGCGTTTACTTGAATATTGACGAAATAGATAAGGGTAAATGGGTTAGGAGGAATACCTATTAAAGTTGGTTGAAGGTTGTTGCGCGCGTATGACTTCTTGATCCACAACTAATCATGAGAGCTTCCTTTTGGCTAGGAGGAACTACCTGAAATAGAAAACAAGACCACCAAATGGAAGTTAAATAGTATATGCAGTGGAATGCCTAGCGTATGCTAGTTCCAGGGAAGTGTGATACTCCCTAGAAGGTTGTCAATCCACTGTTTAAAACAATTCAATGTTAACAATAAATAAAATCCTACTGTAGTTAAAATGATTTAGGTATCTCATTCAACTACAATAAACAAATTCGTTCACAACAGGCTAAGCTATGATTGAATTTGAAGGGCAAGGTCTCTGTCAGAGTACTGGTACTAGTCAAGGTCTGGTTTTGGGCTGTTTTGGGTATTTGGTGGGGATTTTAGGCTCTGTTCTTGGTCTGAGGGTAAAACACAAAGATCTGACATCGGTTTGGTATGGTGATGTCCATTCTAGTGAAATTGGCATTGGTATGGTTGGGGTAGAGGAAACTTGTTAAAATCTTGGTGTGAGAGACGAGGCGAGGCTAAATGGAAATGAAGAGGCAACAAAAAGGTCTATGGAGATCTTGGATGTACTCAGAGATCTTTAAAAGTCGGTATGGGTAATTTAATGGTGTGGGTGAAGGAATGATCAAGTTTGCATGAAGGTGGAAGATGGGAGAATGGGAATGCAAGTAGAAACTAATAACAGAGGTATGAGCCTACTACAATGAAAGTAGATGAATGTTGGTTAACAAAATACTACTGTTGTATGAGCTTGATGGCTAGATGACAATGGTAGTTGATCAGATGGATGGAGCTTGGTGTGGTGATGGTGCTTCCCAAGATGCTCCCATGAATGGAAATGGATCTGTGATTGCTTCTGATGTTGGCTATGGATGCTTTGATGCATGTGCAAATATTGGTTCTACTTGCATGTAACTTTGGTTTCATCTCCTTCTCTCAAAGAGTGTGCTAACCTAAAAATAAGGTTGTTTTGGGGAATAAATGGTAGCGGCGATGGCTCTAAGATGATGGTGGCGGTTTAGGGTGACCAAGCTTGTTAGGGTGGGATTTCCTAAGTTTTATTAAATTGGGAAGATCCCCTTGATTTCTTGGATCCTATTCATTTTCTCCATGGATTATAATGGAAGATTCCTTTCTAACGGGAGGGAATGTGGTTAGAGGGAATGTAGGCTTTGATTTTTAGGGTTTAGGTAGGTCTTAGTTAGTTATGGAAACATACTAAGAATAGGTTTGGGGTGAGGTGGGGGTGTGAGAATTATCTCAATTAGGATATTTAAATAATAGATATTATGAGATCGTGAATTAATTTAATTTAATTAATATTAGAGTGGGGTGAAAGGGCGCGGGGGTTAGGTGAGTGTATTCAAGGTGATTATTTGACGTGGGACCAAGGGGAGTGTGACCCAATTTTGGTGTCTACATTTTGCCCCTTTTTTGTTACGTAGCTTGTATTGGTAGCGGCGTTGAAAAAAATAAGGTGTGGTTGCCCCATGTATGGGTGAAGGTGATCACTCTCAAACCAAGAAGCTGATGAGGCAAAAGGTAGAATCGGTGAGTGGTTTGATAAAAAAATGGATGTGATAAAGAGGAATGTGGACAATAGGGTTGAGGGAGTAAAGGTCCAAGTGAGTAATCCGGAGTAATGGAGTCGGGGTCAAAGTTTTGGGCCCACAGGAATCTTGACCAAGTATGAAGGAGCTTAGGTGTGTGGGATCCCGGTTATAGAATGGCATACGAGGAAAAAGCACGCAAGAGAAAGGCTTAAAAGCAAACAACATGCGCAACATGTGAAAGGAGGTTTAGGACTTAGCCAATTTGAGTGCCCAAGGTAGAACACATGAAAAGCATGATCGGTTGCACGCGGATAAGATGTCGGCACAGCGAGTTGGCCCGAAAGAGCATGCTCGGATGGAATCTTCTAGAAGATAATCATGAGATGGAGTGGAGAGCTCGGGCACGAAGGAAAATGCTCACATGGAGGACCACATTCGACACTTGGCAATGGATCTAAGGGCATGGTAAGGTGAGTTGGTAGCCCAGGAAAGTGATAAATACAAGTGCTTGCCATGGAAAAGATACACACACACATATACATCATTTGGATATACATAGGGAATAACGGGTTAGAGAGTAAGCGAAGCTCTATAGAATTGTTGCGAGTGGATATTCTAGTTCAGGAAAGGATGTACTAAGCATGGAGTTATTATTTTTATTTTCTGTTAGCTTAGCTACATACATCCAGTGATGTGCATGACTGTAGTTTGCTCTCTGTGACACTCTGTAATGAACTAATGAATATATTGAGGTTACCGTTATAAATAGATATGAATATCAATGGGTTTAATGTATATTTCATTCATATGAGTTCTCTTTCCTTTCATGCTATGAATGAATGGTTGTATCTTTCTTTCTGTTATAGTATATGTTCTGGAATCTATTAAAGCACTCGGTCTGAAGTGACTGCAAGGATCTGGAGGCTGTTCTGAGCCCTATGGTTCTTGTATGTCTCAAATTCTTTCCTAAATACTCTTACACTAATCATAGATAATGCTTCCCACTAAACTCACATAAAAGAGAGACTCGGTACCCGCGTGTGCCTCGAGTGAGTGCTCAGCTTCTATTGGGTGATAGGCTGGCACACATGGGGTTCTTCCTTTTGTGATAGGAGTAAAAATGACTACATCTTGGTTCTATTACCGGGACCTCTTTTTGAAGTTGTAGTGGGATATAACATGCATCATGATCTGTGTAAAGAGTAATGACAAATCGGTTAACATTGGAAAATGTTGAATCATGGTTCAAGAGCACAGAGGATGAATTTTCTCAGAGATTCAACACTAGACTGAGTTTAATACACGTAGATGGTAGAAGAGAACCTCTACCATGATCTGTATGATAATTTTTTCTGCTGCTTCCTAGTAGAGTTATATGAATGGCTTTTAGCCTATGTGTCTAGATCAAGTGGCATTATAGATCACATGTGTGGACTGAAGAAGACTACCAGAGGTTATAGGATGCATATATGATGTGGACTTGTGTTGTAGATCATTGGTGGAGAGGATTACTAGCTAGCTACACTCTGGAGTATGTCATCTCTACATATTCTTGTCACGGAGGTTGCTTTGAGTTTGAATTTACGTGAGAACCTAGAGGAACATTTCTATGTGTTATTCCTCTAGCTATGAAAATATTGATGGTTACCATGAGTTTAGAGGTGCTCCCGATGGCGGCTAAACCATTACGAAACCTTTGGGTAAGGAACTTGGGTGGAGAAGATGACGAGATATCACGATAGAGAAGGAAAGGGAAGAAAGACGGATCAAGTATAAAAAAGTGTGTGAAAGGGAGATTGCTAGATGACGCGAGGCTGCTAGTGTGATGGATCTATGGAGAAAGACATTGTAGGAAGGAGTTGAGGTTCAAGCGAGAGGACATCAAACCTAAGCAATCTATGCTACCCCATCTTGGAAAATGTGTGAGGAGACCCATTCGACTTTTGGTGAGAGTTCGCCATACGAAGAAAGGAGAGTCATTGGCTCATATCTGAACCCACCCGGTGATTGAGCCACAGGCGCTTGGTTTTCCTAATCCGGGAAGAAGTATTATTGATAAGGTTGATATAAGTAGAAGAGAGCAGGATCCACGCCTAGGAGGTACAATTTTTTAGTTCCTTCTTCTATGGCTACACATATTCCAGTATTCGGAGGAGTTTTTAGACAAGGGGCAAGTGTACAAGCTTTTGGGCTCGCATCAGGAAGTGGCACGGGACATAGTAGTGGTAGTGGGGCACTATCACAGACCATCGACACAAAGTTTAGTGGGACTGTGAGGGCACTTGACACAGCTTCCTACAGGCCCTATTGGACCCAGTGGTTCTAGTGGATCTGGTGGCTCTAGAGGTATAGGACCCGGTGGACCTGGTGGATCAGGTGGTGGAGGAAACACCGAGAGGGAACCAAGGCTCTGGTTCAGGACAAGGACCCTAGCCACCACCTCAAGTATTCTTTGAAATGTCTTTGCATTTTCTAGATTACAGGGGCATTGAAGATGTTGTGGAACATGTTCACAAGTGTGAACTGCTATGGCGTGTGAAGGGTATCACAACACCAAAACGAAAGGCTAGTCAATTTGTGACCACACTGCAAGGGCGCGTATAGTTGGTATAGAAAGTATGACCCTCATCAAACGGTGGTGGACTACACTACTTTAAAGAATGCATTCTTGGCAGAGTTCCACATTCTTGAGTTTGAGTAGAAAAGCATCAACACTTTGAAGGAGATTCAACAAGGAATGGCAAAGAGTGTGCGGGAGTATGATGCGCATTTTAAAACTCTCTTATCTAAATTATCATATGATATTCACCCTTCACAGCATGCACAATGGTTTGTTGGAGGATTGATCACCCCTTTTAGAAGGTCCTTGTCTCATAAAAATTTTATAGATCCACACAAAGCAATAGAAGCTCTCTTGCGCACCAAGGTTTTTTTTAGTAGTATTGATACTAGTATTAGCCCGTTCTTGGAGGCTCAGATTGCTGTTATGGCCAAACAGTTGGAAAAATTGTCTGCGAACTCATTCCATGAGACTTATAGTGGTTTATGGTGCATAGATTATGAGATAGAGGGGCACGTTAAGGATAATTGCCCCGGAGGAGGATGCGTACGCTTTTTGTGAGGTAGATTGTGAGATTTGTCATGGGGACCATGATGCAAGTAGATGTCCCTTGCTGCAGCACGTGATCAGGAAGAATGTATCTTGTTATGGAAAAATTTTAACCTCCAAAACCCATGATCTTAGAGGATTTGTAGGCTCATTGATCAGATCCATGAAGCCATTGATCATGGGTACGCCAAACCAACATATGCAGGTGGTTCTAAAAATGATGATTGTCATTATGAGGAGCACGTAGATGGAGGCACGCGTGGGAGATGTTTTCAAGGAGGATTATGTGGTCGAGGTAACCATGGAGGAGGAGGGAGTGAGTTCCTACACGAACATATTTCAAGGCTGTGGATCTATATAACATTATAAGCGTGAGTTCCCAGACCTGTTACAATGCTCGTGGTGTGGAAAGAAGCATAAGTATGAGGAGTGCCCAGAGTTATTTGAGCATATGAATCAGCAGCACTGGAAAGACAAGGGCACTGTGATGGTCAACATCAAGAAGGAAAACATACAGTGGATGCCTTGGGTAACATGGGATGAAGGTTTGGAGCCTGTCTTGGTAACAACAAAGGTGAAGCCATGCATAAGGAGGTACCAAGACAGAAGAACTGGTTTCAAGAGAGGAGGTCATTCATGGAAAATACCAAGACCCCACGCATCAAAAGGAGATATATCAAGACACCATGATGTTATTCAAATCTTACAAGGGGAGATCCAATGTCTAAAGGAGAAATCTAGAAAGGAGGAATAAGGAAGGAGAGTCAAGGTGTAAAAGGATGACCTAGATGAGGTTAAGGAGGTGTGTAAAATGCTAAGGCGGAGAACATCATTCCCTTGCTAGGATCTGGTTAAGAGAGAAGGTACCACGTCTGAGAGAAGAGAGTGAGAGATAGGTCTTACATGTGAACCTTCCCCCTCACAGCCTCGACTATGAAAAGGAGATTACGTTGAATGCGGTTGTAGATGGATGGCTCCTCAACAATATACTCATTGACAAGGCGTGGAGGTTAATTTTCGACTTTGAGTGCATGGCATCAAATGGGAAGACTGTATTACAGCCATCTTCAAATGTGTTGTATATGGCAAACAAGACTAAGCGATGCCCATCGGTGTCTTAAAGGATGCAACTATTACTATTCAGGGAGCCAAGTTTACTGGGGACTTCGAAGTCTTAGTGCTCGCCGAGGTGGAAAATTTCCCAGCACTACTTGGGTGCCCTTGGTGTTACAAAAATAATGCAGACCTTGATTCAACAAAGGGTACATTAGCTTCAAGAACAAATAGGAATGGGTCATTATACCCCTGGTTGATGGGAAGTCGATGCCCTATATTAAACCATTGGGAGAAGAAGTTTTGGACAAGATTTATGTGCGCTAAATCAAAGACCCTGAGATGGTACACCCTACTAGAGGAGTTATCCAGTTTGAAGATGCTCAGTCAGTAAGTGATACCACCAGTCTAGCTTGTGACAATTGGGTGCATGGAACTTACGAATTAATGGGACGATAGTTGAGAGGGTTGGTGACCAAGGTAACAAAGGCGTGCACTGTTAGGCACCTTGGAGGAAAAGAACTGCCCAAGTATTCAGGAGGAGCCTTCCCTGAGATCTTTCTGTAGGAGGTAGAAGCTCAGTGGAAGAATGAGAAGGAATGGAGGGAGATGTTAAGTTATGTCTTGCTTGGCACAACAGCTCATTGGTGGGCCACACATCAGGAGAGCCTTTTAGAGTGGCGTGAGGTAAGAATTGCTCTCTCTGTCGATTTTCTAGGAGTAATGTACCCACCATCATCAAGGACTACCATGGGAAGGAGCCCACCTCTTTCCATGTCTAGGAGTGTGAACGGGTCTAGAGAGAAGGTGCGGAAGCTTTTACCATCCCTCTAGGTGCACAAGTTGTATTCTACACTATAGGGTTGTGCGCACACATGGTACATTCATTCGAGAGACATGCCACTAGACGAGGAATTGGCAAGAGCTCGCGGCTAACCTTATTCAAACCTTTGAGTATTAGAGTACTAAGCCATCGATTGATAAGGCCTTATAGGGTATCAAGCGCCTTACCATGGGGGATAGTGCGAAAATGGAGGATAGAGGCATGTTAGAATTATTAGGTGAACCGGGTATAGAGGTGCACTTTGAAGAAGTTGAGGAAACATAAGAGTTCAGGTGGAGTGCACGTGTTTGGGAAAGGAGAAGGAAAGGAAAGGAAGAGGGGATGAAGAAGGAGCGAGGTCGAAGGAGAAAGAAATGAATTCAAAGCGAGAAGGTCGAAGGTTTATGTTTTGGGATTGGTAGTAAACAAGCCAAACCTACTTGCATAAATGAGCAAAGCAATACTTGATGATAAATAAATGACAATAAAAACGAGAAGCGAGATCCAGCGAGAATAAACACACGGATCGCGTAAGAAAGATCTAATGCACATAACACATGTATTGACACAAAGTCTAAATATTGTATTAATATTTTCCTTCATTCAAAAAAGCTCAAAGTCTTTTCTCCTCACTTCTATTTTCATCTGAAAGATATTCATCCATTCATCCATATACAACAAGTATTGGGGTATTTATAGAAGAAGGAGAGAAAAGAAGGCAAAAAGGAGCCAACAACTTATTTACAAAGATATTTACAAAATATCTAAAAGTCATGTTGACTTTTGACAACTTGATGGATGACATCATCCCATGATGCAACATGGATGATGTCATCATTTGTGTCAACATACTCCAGATATTCCCAAAAAGAAAGTCGAAGAAGAGAGAGAGAAAGAAGAAGAAGAAGAAGCTACTCGTCGTCGTCATCCTGCGGCCGAAAGGGGGTGGACTGCTTTTGTTGTTGCTCAGGTGACGAGATATGGAATTGAGAGCGGTATTCCATAAACTTGTTGATCATGGGCCCTAGTTGATCCTGGGAAGGATCCTTGTGCCGCTCATTGATCACCTCACAAGTCTCCCGCTCATCTATGAGCTTCTCGGGAGTTTGGAATAGTCTTTTCCGCTTGATGAGTAACTTGATGAAGTCGACAGTCGGCGAGGTTGTTGATAGACTCTGCGTCAAAAGTGACCTCTGGCCCCATCCCTTGAGAAACGATCTCCTTGAAGATCTGGATGGTTTCATCAGCTTTTCTTAAAGTGAAGGAAGGAGTAAGCAACCCTGGCGACATGTTGAGAATGATCCGTTCCATTTGGTGCATCGCGTCCAGGGCTTCTTCCTTCACCTTGTCGATCTTTTCTAGGACAAATTCCAGGATCCATCCACGGTAATCCAGTGGACATGATTTTGTTGAGGGCCTGGATGGCGAAGACGCTTGAACTTGACCGGATCTTGGTGAGCAGTCGAACATTTGTTGAAAGGTCTCGTGCTGCGAGTCTAGCATGTTCAGCTCTTGATATGGGTCCGCTAACGCTTGGAGCTCTTTGTTCACCTTGTTGATGTTGAATACAAGTCGGAGAACTTGGCGATTACTTTTTCATTTGTCTTTGAGGATTTGGCTCCTCAGTGAAAGCAGCCATACCACCTGCTCGCCCGATCTTTGCATACTCATTAATTTTCTCTGGCTGAGAAGCTCGAAGTCTCGGCGGCGATTGTGGGAGCGCACTTTGCCCATCTTTCGTAAGGCTTGGAGCAGATATTTATTTTGCTCTTTCAATTGCCTTTTCTCTTCCTTTGTTTCCTGAAGCTTCTTGCAGAGGGCGTCAACTGCAGAAAGGGCCTCCCCCTGAAGGCTTTCAGAAGATGTCCCCATTGTGACTTGGGTCACAGTATAATCTGTCGGAGACAGATCCTTTTTCTCCTTGAGAGGATTGGGGTACGCGATCTCCATAACCCTCTCTCCGCAGCACTTTGAGAGAAGCGTGTGACGGGCTTCTGCTTCTTTGCCCCCTTAGATGGGATTACAGAAAAGTCCATCGGAGCGATGGGAACTTTCCTTTTTGCTTGACTTAGCTGCTGGGAGATCCAGGTTGGACTTATGGGAGAAGGGCCGGAAATGGAGAAGGGGGCAGCTGCAGTAGGGGAAAAACATGGAGACACGTGGAGCGGCATGGAGAGAATAGCCAGAAGAAGTGCCCACGGGAGGAAGGGATCTGCGGTGAGAAAGACATAGGAAGGAAGGAGCTCGAGAGATGAGGAAGAAATGGAGGAAAGATCCACGAGGAAGAGAAGATGGACGAAGAAGCGGGAGGAATAGTAGAAGAAGGGGAGAGGACACGACCAAAGGGATGGTCGGCTTGAGTCACTCGAGGAGGAAGGAAGAGAAGAAGAAGGGACAGAAAGGACCTCGGTTGTTGTAGCAATGCCGACATCACGAGTGGATGGGCCTATTGGAATATCCTCTTACGCTTCTTTCTCTGGCGTAACCAGAGTTATTACCTGTTTGGGTGCCGCGGAAGGAGGACTCTCGGGGGCTTCTTCTCGAATGGTCTTTGGATTCACCTTCTACGCCTTTGCCCTTGCCTTTGGCTCTTTTTAGATCGGGAGGTGCGTTACCCAATGGGAGGTTGTGAAATCAACCCAGGTAGATTAACCCGTTCATCGGCACGATGCTCTATTACTGCGTGAGTTTCCTTGACCCTCTCCTCGATAAATGCGAGGTGCCTTGGTTCGATCGATCAATGGTGGAAAAGGCCAATTGTCCCCATCCGTGTTAGTATATACTTGGTCTACTTCATCCTCCGTAGTTTGGAAGCCTTTGGGAACAATTGCTACCCCGTATTGGATGATTTCTGCCAAGGCTAAGCGAGAATGGTCCTTTCTCCTGAGCTCAACCTCATGGATGACGTCGATGTAGATGTCCTCGATCTGAGGGACGTGGATTGGATCGAGTTTCACCCTTGGCAGACAACTTCTTGGGTCAAAGGTAGGTCTGGCCGGGAAATCATGTTTTAAATTAAGCAGCTCCAGCTCTGCAAACATGTCCTTTGCCTTATGATGGGTAAGGCATGTATATCTGCCCACTGTGAGGGGGAAAGGAGTTCCACCCTTCTTTCTTTTGAGGCACTTCTCATGATAGGTGATCAGTTGCCTTGATAGTTCCAGCAGAATCAGTTTGGGTCCAGCATACCTCGGCAGTCTGGTTGGTTCTCCCAGGAAGTTAGCTGCCCTTAGATAGGTGAATGTGGGAAATTGGGTGAACAGGGCCCCCCATTTCTCAGTAGCTGCCACTATGCTCTTGGTCGTGCGGCCAGTAAGTCATATTTGGCCTCAGCGAGGCGAGATGATGTGGTAGAAAAACACATCGTTGATTTTTGTGAATTGAGGGATGCTATTCTCAGCCTCAACTCTGGGTAGTATTCATATATTTTGACACGAGGCCAAACCCCACTCCGCATCGGGCACAGGTAGTCTCTTTACGATCTTTGCGGCATAAACAACATAGGAATTCATGTAGAATCTCCTGTTGTATTGAATTGTTGAAGTTGTTCGGAGATTGTCTTTGCTTATAATCTCTTGCCCATTCGAAGCTTGATCGGGCATATTCTTATTCATGGTCTCTAAGTACCGCATGACATCCATTTATGGAAAAAGTGGGCGTCGGGAAGCCCAAACCACTACTCTTCGGGAAAGTGATGGTGTCATTTGAGCTCCTCACGAAAAATCACTTCGGTGAATGATTTGTGGCCATCGGTCACTACCTTTTTGTTTTTCAAATAGACCTCATTCATCGATTGCATGTACCTTGATCTTCATTGTCGTCCCAGGCCTTAATACTGATCCTCTCGGTGTGGCCACAAAGTGCGATGATGAGGAATGCAGAGTATTATTTCAAAGTGGCGGGCGGTGAGGTTAATGACTACCTCACCCCTTGTCATTTACTGACACACCTTGTGTCCTTGTTGTAGCAGAAACGACTACCATCATGAATTCATTGTTGGCCAGGCGCTGGTGGGGATTCCTCCGGCGAAGTGTAGAGGCCTTGCCCATTAGTTTGTCCATCCATGGACTTCTTGTTACCTTCGAGTCGACCCAAATTCCTCCATATCAATGTGACCCAACTACGAGTCTACGATGTCTAGGTCGCATTCGGCACAGGAGTCGAGGGCATTCGACCCTCGATATTTATATTTCATCTCTTCTTCTGTAAGTTTGGCCTTGCCTTTGGATTTGGTAGGTCTCTTGCTTGATGTAGACATATGTTCTTACGAGCTTAGTTGCTGATCTGCATGAAGAAGAAGCGAGACCCAATCTAAAAAGGTTGTATTAGCCATTTGATCTTCCATTGAAGTGTTGATAGAAGAAAGAGTTAGTGATTTTGAGGCTCAGGGCGCAGGGCGCATGAAAGCTGCAGCTTACGGGGCTAAATGGTAAGGCGCACGGGAAAAAGGTGTTGCGAGGGACTAAATCAGCACAGGCGCATGGCGCATAGATCTTTGCGGGGTACATTTTGTAAGGGCGCATGGAGATTTGGTGTTACATAGAGACGAGGATGCGCGAAAAGGCGCATGTATTTTCATGTTGCGTGGAAAATTTGGTGCGCCAAAGCGCATGTATTTTGTGTAACATGAACTTTTCATGCGCGAAAGGTAACTTGGCGGCGCTGAGAGGTCTACACAACATGATGTTCTTTGTAATGGGGAATGCGCTTGCGCCTTGATAGCTTTGTACTTAGCGTATGATTAAGGGATGTTGCATGGATCTTGGGTGTGCCAAAGGAGCGCATGTTTAGCGCTTGCAGCATGGTTGCATCAAATTCATGATGTAACATAAGATGGGTGCGCGAAGCGCGCCTTGATTTTTAATCATGTTGCGATGAGAGAATGCGTGCGCCGCGGCGCATCTTTTAGGATGTTGCGGGACGCGATGCGCGCGAAGGAAAAAGGAAAATTCAGTCTTTTAGCAGAGCTTTAATCACCCTCGGAGGGTTTTCACATGGTTTAGCTTCTCTTTTCTTTTCTTTTCCTCTTTTTGGGGGTTTGACATTTGGGTAATGAAATGGCTTAACTTGAAGGATTTAAACCATGCTTTGAGAACAACTTCCTCTGCCGGCGAGATCTGGAAAGAGGGGAGGAATATGGGAAAGGCAGACAAGGGGGGCTAGTTCAATATTTCATTCTTTTCAATCCAAACCAAACCAACAAGCATACAAAGAACCAAAAACGCTAAACACACGAAAGAGATAAGAACCTCTTACCCAGATAAATAGTGAAGAACGTGCAAACGGGTCCACTACGTGTTTGAAAATGACAGGGCAGGCGCGCTGACAGGCTCAGAGAATATAATAAGAAAAACATGATTGCTCTGGTGATAATGACATTTGCAGGTGCGCAAATATATATATAGGTGAGTCAGTAATAAATGCGCCACCAACTTTGTAAAGGGCGCATGAAAATTACTGTCGACATAGGAAAGCATGCGCCCTTTGGCGCACCAAAGCACTTGCCAGCATGGAATTAAGTGCGCCTTTGGCACACCAAAAGTGGTGTCGACATGAGATTATGTGCGCCTTTGGCGCACCAAAAGAGGCGCAACAAAGGGTTGCTTTGCACGAAGGCGCATGCGCCTTGCGCACATGCGAGGAAGACTCAACATATCAAGGCGCACCAAAGGTGCATTGACATAGGAAAATATGCGCGAAAAGGATTTAAAGGGGCGCACCAAAAGTTGGTGTTACATAGTAATTCCATGCGCCCACCAAAAGACCAAAAATGACTAAGTTCGGAAAACCAGATTTCCCGAAAAGGGATTTTGCAGCGTTCGAGCGTAAGGATCCTAACGAGGATCGGAACAAAATTTTGGTATGGTTATCGGTAAAATTGCCTTGTCGATTTTACGGGATAACGGTGGCTCTTTTAGGGACTATCCACAGCAAACTTGGGGTAGAGAATCCCGGATCTCATGTGCCTATCCATTGGGTAGCAGAGTCAAAAACAAGGGCGACCGGAGGAGAGCAAAGGAAACACACAACAAACCAAAAGCAAACACACGACGAAAACAAACACACAACCAAAGCAAACTGTACAAAGAAGAGAGCAAGCTCTACTTCTTGAAAATTTTCAGTGTTGCCACGCTATAAGGAAGCGGGAGCTCGGTTCCATCCAGATATGAGAGATAGAAACTATTCTCTCCATTGAGTGCTTGATCTTGAAGGGCCCTCTCCACGGGGAATCAAACTTTCCATGCATGCCCTTTGGCTCTCTTCACTTGTCCCACAGAAGGACGAGGTCTCCCACTTGGAAATCCCTTTGCTTCACTTTTTTATCGAATAATCTCTTGACTTGATTATGATGTTCGGTGATCTGTCGACCACTCTTACTCTCTTTTCTTGAGCTTTGTCATACATGATCCTCTTTTTGAGAGAATTTTGGAAAGTTTCATCTTCGATAGCTCGTGCCAGCCGAGAGCGGGAAGTTCAGCGAAAATGGGAAGCTCGGCATCGGTGCCATATAACACTTGGAAAGGTGACATGCGAGAGACCTCTTGGGAGTAATACGATCGGCCCACAAAGCGTCGTCTGAAAGACTTGTGCCACATTCGTTGATTCTCATCCACTAACTTTCGTATGATGGTCACCAAGTTCTTATTCTTGGATTCCTACGACCATTTCCACGAGGGTAATAATCGGCGTGAGCCAAAGTTATCCCATATTCATAGCAAAAACTAATAACTTCTCGCGAGGAGAAGTTAGAAGCATTATCAGCAATAATCTTGTTTGGAACAAACTTGTGATGATATTTTCTTTAATGAAATTACAAACCACCTCGAAGTGGCATGCTTGGCGGTATGGCTTCCACCCACTTGGTGAAGTAATCCGTTCTTTGTAAGGACATAACTATGTCGGAACTTCGATTGAGGATTGAGTGCACCAATAAAATCAATTCCCCATTGCACGAATGGTTCGTTGATTGTGAATGAGCGAGGCCTAAGGAAAAGACCAACTTGGGCTTGCCGAAAGCTTGTTGCAGGTTCACACTTTGCCACCCAGGTGGTTGTATCTTGGAAGAGCGTCGGCCATAGTACAGCTCGGATGATCTTATGTCTTTATCACGGAGGAAGAGAAATGACCTCCACGAGGCTGAATTATGAAAACTTTCAAGTAACTTTACTGTTGTGGTTTGTCAACACATCACAAAAAGATGCCATCTATCCACGTTTATATAAACCGTCATCCCGGATGACATATTTAGCTTTCTGAGCTTTATAGTGCGCTTCTCCTTTGCGATTAGGTGCTGCTGGGCATTTGCCGTAGGTGAGGAAGAAAGCGATATCGGAATACCATTCATCACTAGTCGCATGACAAATAGGACCGAGAGCGGTGAATCGGGTTTTCCAGGCCCGGTCACATGTGCTTCATCGGTGTAGTCACCCCTTTCATCGGGGTTTTACGAATCTTTGTTTTCAGCCATAAGGTGACATAGGCCCTTGCCCCTTACCGGCTTGGTTGGTTTAATATCCGAGTCATACTCACGGACCTTTGCGATCAATTTCCTCATGAAGCTTCCTAACTCTGTTGAGTTAGAATTGATTTGACCATGTGTCGGGGACCAGCACCACCGTGTGAGAGTTTAGAATGTAATACCTGAAATTTTCTTTGCTTTGACAACGGCGAAGGCATGCTTTTCAGTTGAGACATTTTTAGTTCGTGAGGCTTGAGGAGAGCTCATGAGCGCAATCGGAGATTGAATATCCTCGAATTCTTTTGCATCAAGATTGCGGACACACGGTATGCTCGGATGCGTAACTATACATGATGAAGTCCTTGGAGAAATCGGGACATACCGGGAGGTGCGTGAGCAACGGAAGCTTTTATTTCTTGAAATGACCTCTTCCCTTCCTCGCTCCATCTAAAGTTGGTGACCCCTTCATCATGTTCAATATGTGGCGAGTCTTCTCGTGCAAAGTCGAGAACAAAACACACTGAGAAAGTTCACCTTTCCGAAGAAAGAATGAACACCGAGTCTTGCTTGTAGGCGAGTAAGGCTTTGAATAGCCTTAACTCTTTCGGTATCTATCTTTGTTCCTTCTTTGCTAACCACATGCCTAGCAACTTTCCTTCCGTGACTCCAAAAGAGACTTTTTGGGTTTAGGGAGATCCCATGTTCTCGGCTTTGGCCAATACTTGCTCCAAATGATCACAATGATCATTTCGTCGTTTAGAGAACACGGTTAAGTCATCTAGATAAACCATGATGACCTTCCCCATCATACCTTTGAATGCAAAGTCCATGGCCCGTTGAAAAGTGGCGCCGGCGTGAGTTAGGCCAAAAGGCATCCTGCTGTAGGCAAATGTACCCCGAGGAGTAGTGAATCTTGTTTTAAATTGATCTTGGTGAAACTTCAATCTAATTGTAGCACGAAAAACCATCAAGCATGGACAACATCTACGATCCGATTCTTGCTTGCGAACTTGATCCATTATCGGAAGTGGGTAGTTGTCTTTCGAGGAAGCTTTGATTCAAATTGCGAAAGTCTACGCATATGCGTATCTCACCATTTTCTTGCACTGCTTTGGCACAATATTTGCTACCCAAGTACTGTGATGGATAGGAAAGATGATTCTCGCATCCAGCATCTTCTGAATTTCAGCCTAGATGGTGCTTGAGATTTTAGGATTATAATGCCTCTGCTTCTGGCGAAAGGCTTTGACATCTTCTTTCAACGGGATGTCATCTTTGGATGCATCCTTTGGCTTAAAAGACTTTAGATCGGCATAGGACCATGCCAATACATCCATGTATTTCTTTAGCAACTTGACAAATTTCCACTTCTCTTCAGGCGTGCAACATTTTCCAATGTTCACAAATTGTGGGTGCTCTACCGAACCTATATTGACCGGTTCGGTTTAGGGGATGAGTCAGGATCATCTCGCCTCTTCTTTTCACAAAATGATCATGCTGTCGAATAGCCGTTCCCGAGAAACCGAGGCCCTTTGGAATTTTATTTCCTTTGAGTGACATATGCCGTCGTTTCCTTGATTCATCATCTTGATCGGTGGTGATTCACGCGGCAAGTGGAAGTAGATCCTTGAAAGTGCGATTCTTTAAAATTTTCCACCTTCTCTAGAAAGGCAATGAGTTGATTATCGTCGTTGAATACTTGCCAATCTTTGAGAATTATATGCAGCACATTCGGGCGAAAACCACCTCGATGGTGTATTTGTTTGTTTTCAAACACAGGTGAGGAGCATGAGGGATCTTTGAAACAACCAATGAATCAGCCATGTCATTTTGGGCTCTTGGAATGGATTCAATTGAAAAAGCATCAAACTCTTGAATGCTGTCCCACACACCGCATTACGGTAATGCACGAGCCTTTCATTCTTCACTTGGTAAACCCTTTTAACTTGATTCACAACTAGCTCTGCATCACCTTGCACTTTGATTCTTAATCCCTCTTTCTTTTGCGCTTGCATGCCAAGTAGCAAATTCATACTCAGCGATATTATTTGTGTTAAAAAGCTGCAACTTGAAAGAGAGGAATGACTTCTTCCTCGGGAGATATTAGCACGGCTCCGGTGCCACATCCGGCTTTGGTTGCCACAGCTGCCATCAGCTGCTGAGAGTCCAGATCTTATTAAGATCTCCTTCTTGAGCGAGAACAACCATTTTGTCGGACTCGGTAGACAGAAATAGTTCCCCATCTGATGATTCAAAAGGATTTGAGCTTTGGGGTCCTCGAGCTAGTAACCAAGTACTTCTTTTGTGATTACGGCTCCAAAGTCTGCATTACACCTTTGATGGGAATTCTAGCCTTAGACGATCCATATGAATTTCCCCACCAACTTATTTGCAAAAGCTCCTTCCAAAGCCAAAATTCCGTAAATTTCTTTGGAATGTCGGCAAAATAGGAATTTGTCATCTTTACTCTCTTCTCTGGGAATGCCATGCGAATGCAAATTACGCGTCTTTGATTTGGCCAATCAATGGAACTGCTTGGTTTCGAGGAATAACATCTGCGAAAGGCTTGGTAAGGGTGAGGCCCAAAGCATGGGTGACTTTTGCGGCATGGCGTTATCGAAGCTCGAGGAATCAATTATGCGGTTACTCAACTTGTGACCATTATTAGGAGGAGAGATAGAAAGGCTCTATCTTGCACGATGCGAGATGTTGAGGCAACATTTATGTGGGATTCGAAGGAGTGGAAAGGATTCCTTTTGGGAAACTGCTTAGATACAACACTTGACTTTGAATATACTTGGTCAATCTTACAAGTTGTTTGGGATTTGGTGAAGGTACTCGGCTTGAGACATTTGGATCTTGGTCTTTTTGCATGATCTATGATATCAAATGCGGCCAAGGTTGCGTTGGTGAAGGAATGAGTCCCTCACTTGCGATGGTGGAATAGGATTCTTGGTCTTGGTAGGAACATGAGAGGACTGATTTGGAGGAGAGATGGGGGGAAAAGATTTCCTTGTAAAAGACTTGCCAGGGAGTTGAGTAGGAAGAGGATTACCTCTTTTAGCAATGATTGGAGCGCGTTTGACACAGCCTTCTCCTGCTGTACATGGGCAGCGACCTCTACTTCTTTTCCTTGCGGCGGGTAAAAACAACGTATGACTTGTCGCTTGCATATCCTGAGTACCCTCTTCTTCATCGATTCTTCCTCATCAAATTCCATATACCCGATAGTAGAGTCACGGTCGGTTCATGACATCTTGATCATCTTCGCCTTGAGGCGAAGGTTCTTCATATCTTGCTCTTCTTCTTCATTTCGGCGGGCGTTGACGGAGGAGCCTCAGCGCCCGGCCGGGAGCGATTGCGGGTAAGCGCGGCCTTTGTGAAATATTGTTAGGAACGAAATTCCTCGCATGGAATATCCCGGTATGAGGAACTGGGGGAAGCCTGAGCCAACTGCTTCTTTAATGCAAGCAAGTCGTTCGCCATCTTTTGAAAGGCCGGATCAGACGAAGTAGTGGGCGAAGGGCCCAAAGATTTAGGCTTGGATGATTCCTTTTTCAATTCACCAGATATTATCAAATTATCTTCTATTCGAATGGCAGCGGCCTGGGCGAGAATCAAGGTAGCCACTCACTCTTGAAGGAGCAAGAAACTAACTTTTGAGCTCATAGCGTTTACGAAGAAACACTTTTGATTTTCCGGTGTTGGAAGCATGGCAACAGGGACACGATTGATTAATGCATTGAACCTGGCGATAAAATCGCGCATGGTTTCATTTGCCTCCTTCTTGGGTGAGTGATCCGTGATAATAATGCAAACACATCTTACGAAGGTTTGTACTGTCTTGAAAGCATCCCATGGTGGCTTGACTCGTAATAGATCCGGCCAAAGCAAATGCTTGAAACCATTCGGTGCGGGCCCTTGTAAGTTTCGAGAAAAAGGTGAACCGAACGTCGTCCTCGTGAGTTACATCCGAGGATCTTGCATGACATAATGAATGCGAGATATGTGGGAATCCGTGCTTTGATTTGCGCTCCCGTCGAATTTAGGAAAATTCTTTTTTGGTTTCCGTGAGGAGTGCGTGAAGCTGGATGTGGTAAGGCCAGGGACCCATAGCATTTCCCCATGGTACCGCCATCAGGAAAGGTTGGAAAAAGAGCAGCGAGCTGGGAGTGTGGTTCCAGCAGTGAAGAGCACTACAAAGGGATGTGGATGCCCCTTGCGAAAGATTTTCCTTCGTGGAGGTGAGACACTCTGGATGACCGGTCGTGAAAGCTTAGCGTTGAAAAACGTGCGGTGTTACGCTGAAATTGTGCCTTTGAAGCAAATCGAAAATAGGATCGGTTTCTCCACGAGCTCTCTGCTCTGCGTAAAGGTTCACTGTCGGCGTGTCTTTCCGATCTGCGATTTCGTAGTGCAGATTCAAAATTTCTTTTGTTGTACTTGCTGATTTTACGGCTTTTACGGAAAAAACCAGCGGCGTACTTTTCTAAATATTTAAAAACTATCCTCTTGAGAAAAATGATTGCGGTTAATGACAAATAACAACGAGGATAAAATGGTAGAAAGATTAGCAAGCTGATTTTCGATCTAATTTTGACTTTTTCAAAGGGTTTTGAATCTTTTGGTAGAAAGTCAAAACTTCGGATCTATGGCAAAATCTTGATTTCTATAAAAACTCGGCGAACTAAAGACCTTCAACTAGGCGAGATCTATGGATCTCGGAAGAAATTTTTGATTTGGATCACCTTTACAAAATCTTTGGATTTTTAACAAAAGTGCAGTTACAAGCAGGCGGTGATTTTTAGTGATTTCTCTATTTTTCTATTTTCTATCTACCACCATCATAGATCGATAGATCTGCATTCGATCCCAGTAGATCGCAAAAGCTGTTGGTCAAAATGCATCACTTGGCGAGATCTATGGATAAATGAGCCAACAATGTGCGGGCGTAGCCCTCTTTGAGTCAACAAAGCGAAACTAGTTTATTGCTATTCTACAAGCGGGAATTTGTGCAAGTCTCACAAATTCTGCCTTCGGGGTTTGAGATCTCATCCCGGTAGGGGTGTTTCAACTACGAAAAGAAAGGAAAGGAAGAGGGGATGAAGAAAGAAGCGGTCCGAAGGAGAAAAGAAATGAATTCCAAAGCGAGAAAGGTCGAAGGTTTATGTTTTGGGATTGGTAGTAAACAGAGCCAAACCTACTTGCATAAGCGAGCAAAGCAATACGATGATAAATAAATGACAATAAAACGAAGCAGATCAACAGAATAAACACACGAGATCGCGTAAGAAAGATCTAATGCACATAACACATGTATTTAGCACAAAGTCTAAATATTGTATTAATATTTTCATTACATTACAAAAACAAAGTCTTTTCTTCCCACTTCTATTTTCATCCGAAAGATATTCATCCATCCATAATACAACAAGTATTGGGGTATTTATAGAAGAAGGAGAGAAAAAGAAGGCAAAAAGGAGCCAACCAACTTATTTACAAAGATATTTACAAAATATCTAAAAGTCGTGTTGACTTTTGACAACTTGATGGATGACATCATCCCATGATGCAACATGGATGATGTCATCATTTTTAGTGTCAACATACTCCGGATATTCCCAAAGAAAGTCGAAGAAGAGAGAGAGAAGAAGAAGAAGAAGAAAAGCTACTAAGTAAATCGTCATCTTGCGGCCGAAAGGGTGGACTGCCATTTGATCTTCCATTGAAGTGTTGATAGAAGAAAGAGTTAGTGATTTTGAGGCTCGGGCGCGGGCGCATGAAAGTTGCAAGCTTACGAGGATAAATAGGTAAGGCACACGAGAAAAAGGTGTTGCAGGGTTAAATCAGCACCAAAGGTATGGCGCATAGATACTACGGTACATTTTGTAAAGGGCGCATGGAAACACCTGTTACATAGAGACGAGGATGCGCCAAAAAGGCGCATAGATTTTCATGTTGCATGGGGATTTGGTGCGCCAAAGGCGCATGTATGGTTTGTGTAACGGAGAACTTTTCGTGCGCTAAAGGCAACTTGGCATAGCAACGCTTGAGGTCTACACAACATGATGTTCTTTGTAAGGGGAATGTGCTTGCTCCTTCAAAGCTTTGTACTTCAGCGGATTAAGGCGATGTTGCACCGATCTTGGGTGTGCCAAGGAGGGCGCAAGGCTGGCGCTTGTAGCATGCGAAGGAAGCACGCCTTGAGGTGTAAAAGTTCATGATGTAATTGAGCATGA
Source organism: Taxus wallichiana var. yunnanensis (assembly GCA_018340775.1). NCBI lineage: Eukaryota > Viridiplantae > Streptophyta > Pinopsida > Cupressales > Taxaceae > Taxus > Taxus wallichiana. The sequence continues at coordinate 600,571,651 of CM031243.1, read as the reverse complement.
TGGAGTGCGCCATTAGCGTAGATTTTAATCATTTGCGGGGGTAGACAGATGCGCCAAGGGCGCAACTCTTTTGATGTTGCGGGCGTGCCAATGCACCCCGAAGGGAAAAAGGAAAGCGAGTCTTTTTAGAAGCTTTAATCACCCTCGGAGGAGTTTCTCACATGGTTTAGCTTCTCTTTTCTTTTCTTTTCCTCTTTTTGCGGGGTTATTTGGGTAATGAAATGGCTTAACCAAGGGATTTAAACCATGCTTTCCAGAACAAATTCCTCTACCAGCAGATCTGGAAAGAGGAGGAATAGGGAAAGGCAGCGAGGGGGCTCAATATTTCAATTCCAAAACCAAACCAACAAGCATACAAAGAACCAAAAATGCTAATCACATGAAAGAGATAAGAACCTCTTACCCCGGATAAATAGTGAAGAACGCGTGCAAAGCGGGTCCACTACGTGTTTGAAAATGACGGGGCCAGTAGCGGCGCTGACAAGCTCGAGAGAATATAATAAGAAAAACGTGATTACTTTCTGGTGATAATGACATTTGCGGCGCGCAAACATATATATATATATATATATATATATATATATATATATAGGTGAGCGATAATAAATGCGCCACCAACTTTGTAAAGGGCGCATGAAAATTATTGTCAACATAGGAAGCGTGCACCCTTTGGCGCACCAAAGCACTTTCCAGCATGGAATTAAAAGTGCGCCTTTGGCGCACCAAAAGTGGTGTCATAATGAGATTATATGCGCCTCTGGTGCACCAAAAGTGGCGCAACAAAGGGTTGCTAACACGAAGGCGCATGCGCCTTGGCGCTGAGGGAAGACTCAACATATCAAGGCGCACCAAAGGTCTGTAGACATAGGAAAATATCGCCAAAGGTTTTAAAGGGCGCACCAAAAGTTGGTGTTACATAAGTAATTCCATGCGCCCAGCCAAAAGACCAAAAATGACTAAGTTTGGAAAACCAGATTTCTGGAAAGGGATTTTGCAAGTCGTGCAGATGCAAGGAATCCCTTACGAGGGATCGGAAAAAAATTTCGGTATGGTTATCGGTAAAATTGCCCTTATCAATTTTACGGGATAACAAACCTTTAAAGATGAAGAAATTTAACATCGATTCGGAGAAGAAGAACCTAAGGAAGCTATTATTGGGAATTCTTGGATAGAGAAGGAAGTATCAAGATCACGATACATTGCGCAAATTTGAGGATTTATTCTTGTGCGGGTACCATGAGCTCAAAGGTGTTCACCATTCCTTGGGAGATGAAGATAAAGGCGAAGGATGGTACACACCTAGTTAGAAGAGTCCCTACTAGGATGAATCCCAATTTGCGTGAAATTTAACGAGATAGACAAAATGATAGCTTATGGGATCATTGAGGTAGTGGAAGGATCGGAGTGGATAAGTCCGATGTGTCAACATCAAGAGAAGGATGGGCGGATTACGATTTGTGTGGACTATAGGGAATTGAATGTAGTTTTGTCATTGATCCATTTCCAATCCCTTCTTTGAAGAAATTGTGGAAGGATTCACTAGCGCGAAATCTACTTCTTTACGGATAGATTTTAGGGTACCACCAAGTCTAGATTGTAAAGGAAGACCAGGAGAAGAAGACAAATTTCACCAGCTTTGAATGGGAAGTTTTGCATATACGGTCATGCCCTTTGGGTTGAAGAATGTGCTGCTTATTTTTTCACGCATATTGGTGCAAGCATTCCGGGACTTCATCCATAAATTTTTTCAAGTCTATTTGGATTATTGGAATGATATATGGTCTAGTTAAGGACCATTGTGACAACTAGAGATTAATGTTTGAGAGGTGTAGGAAATTTAGGATATCCCTCAACATTAAGAAATGTGTGTTTTCT
>CM031243.1:600555491-600569676 GCA_018340775.1 Taxus wallichiana var. yunnanensis | reverse complement strand
ACCATTGCCTTGATCACGCGGAGTATACATCGAGATATGAAGTCATGAAAAACTTCTTTGTTTGCGTAGCGTGCGCTGATAATCGCTAACAAAATTGATTCATGCTTTGATGATCACAGCCTGAGCTGATATTTTCATGTATTGCCCTCGCACACCATACTTGATGGCGGGCACATTAAGAAATGGAACTTCGGTGGAAGGCAAACCCATGACCCGGCGTAAGTATTATGAAATCGGCGCTTCTTCGTTGAAGTCTCAGCTCGATGAGGGTTTTGGTGAGGCGGGAAGCTCCTTCCTATGGTTTTTTTAGCTGTGACTTCACCACTCGTGCTCCCAGATACTTGTCACAACGTCTTTGACGAACATGGCTCGCGCTTCGGGCTTGGGAAATAACTATGGGAATTGTCCACCTCGGATCTTTAGAGCGGCAGCAATGGCGGCAGCTGTCGGCACTGGGCCTGCAATGAGCTCCCGTGTACGCTTTGTCAATTCGGGCCGTAATCAGTGGTCGGGCGAGCTCCGCATGCAAGCACCGGGATCAAAGACACTGCATCAAAATTGGGAATCCTCCGCACGCCAAACCACCGTCATGAATTGTCTCGAGCCATTGGTGAGGGATTTGCATCTTCCAATCCTTGCCCAAAATCGCTGAAATCGAGATGTCGGGCCTCGCTATCTCCAATGTTGCTTACAATGCAGACTCGAGTGGAGAAATCTTTCTCTGTCCTTGAAATTTGATCTTCATGTTGATAGTTTCAGGGAACAAGGTCATGCAAACTAGACTTGGAATGGAATTAAAGAAGCCAGTAGAACGTGCGTAAGTTGCCATAAGCGGCAAGGGTTTGAGCAAAGGATAACAAGGAAGATGTGGAAAATGCAAAGGGGAAATGCTCATTATATAAACCGTTTGGGAGTGGAGAGAATTCAATGCGCATTTAATTACGCAACCACCAATTTGAAAAGCGCCTAAGTATGGATGACACTAGGCACGCTTTGGGACAAGTGAGACGCGAATGCGTGAAACACGCGTCTTTCGGGTGAAATGAAGAGAAAATGCACAAAGCCTTTTGGAACAATTGGGATTTAAAATGCTTCGAGGTACGCGGCTCGGGCATTTTGACCGAAATTGAAACAATGGCCCGCTGACTTGGGACTTTTTGGGGGATGGAAGTTCTTGAGTATGCTAAGTTTGGGACTGTTCGGCCGAAAATGAAGCTGGGTGCATTTTTTGGCCTTGGGACAAAGAATTTTGAAGTAATGATTTATTTGTTTTCACTAAAGAAAACCTATCAAATATTAATTTTTAAAATCATCATGACATTTTTCTCATGGTATATTTTAGAAAATTGAAAGTTAAAATTTTAATTTTACCTTTTACTATTGAGAAATCATTTGTGTACTTACAAAAAATCTATGTTTGTTTACTCTCGGTATTATTTTATATCTTGAGAAAATTTTCTTAACATAGTACTTGAAAATAAAGAGTTTATCTCACATTTAGTTCAATATTACTTCAATGTAGACCAAACTCACTTTGGCTCTAACATGCTTCTTATCAAATCATGTGAAAGTAAATAAGTATTATAAATTCAATTATTATTTGATTTTCTCTCTATGGTGAGCAGTGCAGGTTTTAGATATATGATTTTGAAGGACTGTGATGTGGAAGGATATTTACCTATTCTATGAGTTATAATATGGTTCCCCAATAATAATGATGCCATAATAAAAGGACTATATTTTAAAATTAAGTTGTATCAAAATATGCAACAGATACATAGATGCACTATAAAGGACTTGAGTTGGTTTTTTTATTTTTTTCTAAGAAACATGTTCTCATAAGAGTGTCTTACTTGACATGCATAAAACACGCAAAGATCGACTACCCCTGCAATGTCATATGTTGTCACTCATAAAAAATATTATCCATCGTTGATTACGTTCAACAGGTATCCACTTTAACAAACACATTTGTTTAATTTATTTCTAGGACATTTGAGTGTCTACAAACCCTTAAAATTTACTCCAAACACGAGGATTTCTAAAATTTGTGCATTTCATGAGTTAGGGATGACAGTGATGGTTTCTAACAAAGTGAGATGCAGGGAGCTTGAATAGGAGGATAATGAAGATCTATAATTTATTTTTCCACCGTCAAATATCATCGAGGCTAGATGAAGAATATTTTCGAATACAATTTCAACGGGAAGAGGTCCATATGGTGGTTCACACCACTACCATGTGCATCAAGAAGATGGATTACATTTAATTATATTCTCATAGTCTAGATATCACCTCTACTAGTTTCTTTAGAATATCTTCAAGTAATTCTCTAGTTACACTGAGGTTCAATCACATCATAGTAAATGAACCTAGAAGTGTCTCACATCTCTTGAAATTCATTAGCCTAGTGGTCACTAGCCAATATAAAAAGGAAGCATCATTGGTGGGGATGTCGTTACCTCCATTGTTGGGAACCTCCCCTGAGTCTCGGGGGTAGCATGGACTACTCTAATGATAACATGCACCACATAAATGATGAAAATTATGTTCGAGTTACCAAGTTTGTCCGAGGACCATAAGGATGTTAGTACATGATATTTTCAAGTCGATTGGATACATCACGCATGTCTACGTGGCCATGGATCAGAAGATGGATTAGAAGGGATTTGGTTTTAGTTAATTTTTTCAATAGGGAGGATGCTCAGAGAGCTATCAATAAGCTCAATTCCTATGGTTATGATAATCTTATTCTTAGAGTTGAATGGGCCACTCCAAGGAAGATTTTGTTTTAAAAAATTAAAGCAAGGTAGAATTAAAATCGGCATCTTTCCTTCTTTCTATGGAGTCTTTTACTTATTTCCACTTTAGGTTTTGTAGGGATTTAAGTGTTGATAGGATCAATTTTGTTTCACTTGAAACGCAATGATTCTCTTTTTATTTTGACTTTCCTCATTTAGTATAATGATTTATTTGTTTTCACTATAGAAAACCTATCAAATATTAATTTTTAATTTCATTTTGACATTTTTTTTATGGTGACATTTTTTATTTTTATTTGTAGGGAGATTTGAGTGTCTGCAAACCCTTAAGATTTACTCTAGACATGTGAGGATTTCCTAACTTTTCCCATTTCTTGAGTTAGGGATGATAGTGATGGCATCCAATAGAGTGAGATGTGGGAGCTTGAATAGGAGGATAATGAAGATTTGGAATTTCTTCTACCACCACCAATATCATCGAGATGGATGAAGAAGATCATCAATACAAGTTTAATGAGAAGACCAAAGGTGGTTTCGCACCACTACCATGCATCCACAAAGTGGCCAAAAGTGTGCCTTAATAAGTGTGCTCTCGAGTACCATGAGTGGCACAAGTTTGGCATCGCTGCCAACTAGGAACCCTACTAGAATGATCTCACCCATCTGGATCCAAGGCTGACGAGTCCAAGTCCAGTGGAGATGTGTTTCTTCCTCTCTCTCACTCAAGGGTAGTGTGGTGCTCATAGTTTTTCATATCTACAGTAAGAAGGGTGATCACTTGCACATCAAAATTCCCTTACAAGGATCTCACCCCATTGGTGCCACAAGACACCTTAACAATGGATAAGACCATCGAGGGCCTCACCTCTGTGGAAGCATCATTCCTCCTTCTCCACTGTTAGGGGCCTCCCATCTCGGGGGTGGCATGGACCACTCCAACAACATGCACCGCATAAATGATGAAAATTTTGTTCGAGTTACCAATTTGTTCAAGGACCATGAGGGATGTCAATCTACAATATTTTCAAGTCATTTGTACACATCACGTGTGTCTATGTGCCCATGGATTAGAAGATGGATTAATAGGGGATTTGGTTTTGTTAATTTCTTCAATAGGAGGATGCTCAGAAAGAGCTATCAATAAGCTCAATGCCTATGGTTATGATAATCTTATTCTCATAGTCGAATGGGCCACTCCAAGGTAAATTTTTTTAAAAAATTAAAGCAAAGGAAGACTTAAAAGAAAGCATCTTTCCTTCTTTCTATGGATTCTTTTTTACTTTTTACCTTAGGTTTTGTAGGGTTTTTAGTGTTGATAGGATCAGTTTTGTTTCACTTGAATGCAATGATTCTCCTTTTATTTTGACTTTCCTCATTTAGTATAATGATTTATTTGTTTTCACTAAAGAAAACCTATCAAATCTTAATTTTTAAAATTCATTTTGAATTTTTTCTCATGGTGACATTTGTTTATTTTTATTTGTAGGGTGATTTGAGTGTCTAAAAACCCTTAATCTTTACTCCGGATGCATGAGGATTTCTGAATTTTTTCCCATTTCTTGAGTTAGGGACAATAATGATGGCATCCGATAGAGTGAGATGTGGGGAGCTTGAATAGGAGGATAATGAAGATCTATAATTTCTTTTTCCACCCTCAAATATCATCAAGTTGAATGAAGAAGATCATCAAATACAAGTTTAATGAGTAAGGATAGAAGGTGGTTTACACCACTACCATCCATATATCCAAAAGTGAATAAAGAGTGCACCTTAACAAGTGTTCTCTCGAGTTCCACAAGTGGTGACAAGTTTGGCATCACTACCAACTAGGAACCCTACTGGAGTGACCCCACACACAAGGATCCAAGGATGATGATTCCAAGTCTAGTGGAGATGCATTTATGACCTCTCTCACTCTAAGGGCAATGCGGTGCTCATAGTTTTTCATATCTATAGTAAGAAGGGTGATCATTACACATCAAAATTCCCTTACAAGGATCTCACCCCACCCATGCCACAAACACCTTAATAAGGGATAAGGTCATCGAGGGCCTCACCTCCGATGGAAGCATCACCGGTAGTAGTATGCTACTTGTACCTCTATTTATGGGAACCTCCCAGTCTCGGGGTGGGGGACATGGACCGCTGAAACAACATGCATGCATGCCAAAAAATGAAAATTTTGTTTGAGTTACCATTCTTTCCAAGGACCATGAGGGATGTCAATCTGCATGATATTTTCAAGTCATTTGGACACATCACATGTGTGTCTACATGGCCATGGATCAGAAGATGGATTAGAAGGGGATTTGGTTTTGTTAATTTTTCAATAGGGAGGACACTTAGAGAGCTATCAATAAGCTCAATGCCTATGGTTATGATAATATTATTCTCATATTCAAATGGGCCACTCCAAGGTAGACTTTTTTTTAAATTGAAGCAAGGAAGACTTAAAATCGGCATCTTTCCTTCTTTCTATGGAGTCTTTTACTTATTTCCACTTTAGGTTTTGTAGGGTTTTTAGTGTTGATAGGATCAATTGTGTTTCACTTTATGCAACATTCTTCTCCTTTTATTTTGACTTTCCTCATTTAGTATAATGATTTATTTGTTTTCACTAAAGAAAACCTATCAAGATTATCCATCGTTGATTAAGCTCAACAAGTGTCCACTTTAATAACAAATATGTTTGTTTAATTTTATTTGTAGGGTGATTTGTGTGTCTAAAAACCCTTAAAATTTACTCCCAGATGTGTGAGGATTTCTGAATTTTCCTATTTCTTGAGTTAGGGATGATAGTGATGGCATTTGATAGAGTGAGATGTGGGGATCTTGAATAGGAGGATAATGAAGATCTATAATTTTTTTTCCACCACCTAAATATCATCGGGATGGATGAAGAATATCATCAAATACAAGTTCAATGATTAGGACCAGATGGTGGTTACACCACTACCATGTACATGCATCATCAAGATGGATTACATTTAATTATATTCTCATAGTCTGGATCAACACCCTCTGCTAGTTTCTTCAGAATATCTTCATTAATTCTCTAGTTACATTGAGGTTCAATCACATCATAATAAATGAACTAGAAGTGTCTCACATCTCTTGAAATTCATTAGCCTAGTGGATATTAGCCCGTATAAAAAAAGAAACATGGTCGGTTTATTGTTTTGTAGAAAAATGTTTTGATTCCATGAAATCATTAAAATATTTTCCCAAGATCTACATGGTTTAATGTTAATGACATTTTAAAACTGATAAGAACCTTATTCAAAGCAAAAATTAAATCCTAGTGGTTGTCAGCCCATATAAAATAGAAACATGTTATATTTATGGTTTTACATATCAATGTTGGATTCCTTGAAATCATTAAATGATTTTCCAACAATCTGCATAGTTTAATCTTAAATAAATTTTAAAATTGATAAGAACCTTTATTCTAAAGGAATAATTAAATCATGTGCTGCTAGCCCATACAAAACAGAGACATGTTTTTTATTATTTTTGTAGAATCAATGTTGATTCCAATATTTTGATTTTGGATTCCATTATATGGGACTTTGAGTGCAGTAAATTCCAATATATGTGATTTTGGATTCCAATATATATGATTTTGGATTCCAATATATGTGATATTGGAATCCAATATGTGATTTTGGAGTCCAGATAATTCCAATATTTAACATTTTGGAATCCAAAACTAGTAATTTTAGATTCCAAATGGTAGTATTTTTTGCTGCTCAGACTGGAATAAGTCCAGATTTAGTGAAATAAGCATTATATAAAGTTATGAGACCATAATGAGGGACCAAGCACTAAGCACTACTATCATCACCTAAGGTTACATCCATCAAAGGCTCCATTTGCATCCATCTAGCTCCATCACAAGGCACAAGGTTGGTTCATCTACATCACACTGCATAAGAGGGAAGTTTATTCTATTCCATCCACCATTCTATTACATTTTCTACACATAGTTATTTCTCACTACTTTCACAAAGTGTGACTGGCACAAGAGCACCTAGGGCATGATTGCACACACACACACATAGAACTACATCGGGTCTGAGATGTAGTGCAACACTCAATTAGTAAGTCCACCATTATGGCAATGAGGTCAGTCTAAACCCTTCATATGCATATTTCTTTTTATGGTTTGATGCTTGTCTTGGGGTTTTGCAGGTCTTTTCTTCATCACCGATTACTAGTGACATATGGTGCAGTATAATGAAGTTAGTGTGATAGGAAGCGAAGGAAGGAAAACCATTAAGTGACACCTCGGAGGAAGGTTACAAAGATTTTTCACATACCAGGGCACCCATATTATAGACTAGGGTGCCCACAGAACCCCTTATACCCAAGTGTCCTATCCACATCCCAATCAAATTTCCCAGATCTACACTTTTTTGGACTTTGGTGAAAAATAGTTGTTTCCTCCTCCTCTTTTCTCCAACCATCTTTGCGACATAGTCCAACAAGCTCATCAATCAGCCGAGTTCTTTCTAACTCTCTTTGCACTTTAGGGTTTCACATATCTACTTTCTTAGTTGTTTGGGTCATTTTATTTATACATTCATTTGTTATTTATTGTTTTCCTTAATGTCAGATTAACTATAGAATTAGTCATTATTCCACATTTTAGTTAATCATTTTGGTGAACCCCATGTTTGAAACTACATTCCACTTAGTTAATCTTTCCTATTCTTTACTATGGCTCATTCTTGACCAATTTTACTGAGGCTCATCTTAAAGCCATCAATGACATATCATTGAGAATCCTCAAGATCTAGACTTACTTTTACATGTTTCTCATGAGGAAGCTACCAATTTAGCGAGCTTAATGCTTTGTGGCCATTTCTACTTCCATGGTTTCCCAACCACTTGTTTCCACTCTTCCACCCATTTCCACCATTCTCATTTCTTTCTTACTCCTACAAATCATTTCACACCACCTCTTATCACTCTCATACATGGTAACTTGGATTTCTCTTTTACTACTCAAGATTTAACATCTCTCTATCAAGACCTCCAAGCAAATTCATTAGTTATAACATGTTACTTCTCATGCATCTCCATCTTTAGATTCCACATTATTATTATATAATCCCATTCACACCTTTATATCTCCACTTATCCTTCTCCCTCCTAGTTTTTCATTACTAAGCTTCCCATTTTCAATGGGCATGGTGATCCACAAGAGCATCTTAGATCATTCCATGTAGCTTGTCTTGAATTTGCAGATGATCATATGCTTTTGGCTAAAATTTTTCCCCATAGTCTCCATGATTATGTGATGTGTTGGTTTTATGACCTACCTTGTTCATTCGGTAACTTCATTTACATCTTGGCCGATGATTTTCTTACTCATTTTTCCATCAATATCAGCTCCAAGATATCTTATGCTCAATTAACACAACTTAAACAAGGCTCTAATGAACACCTCACCAATTATGTGTTGAGATATAAAAATAATCTAGCTAAGATGTCAAATATGCTAGCAAACTGAATTTGAGCTTTAGGACTTTTTCATTCAAAGTCTTTTACCACCACTTCAAGAAAGTGTTCTCTTTGATACCTCTCCTTCATTCACCAACTTTTTTCATACTCTTAAGCTTCATGAAACCAAACTTCTATCCATAGAAAGCTCAAATATCAAGAAAAAGCCTCGTCTTCTCATTTTTTTCTAAATAAGACACTATTCAAGCCATCCCTATGAATAAACCATTGATACCAAAATTACTTGTCAATACAGTCACTACTCCTAAAGAGGTTCATTCATCACCACCTAGGCGTATGTTTACTAAGCTTTCCTATGGCCCCACATCTCATATTACAACAAATTCTTGAGAGTAATCTTATCACACTTCCTCCACCACTCAAAATAGACCCATCATGACCAAAAGGTAGGAATTACAATGAGAAACATTCCCGATGTGACTATCATGATGTGTAGACACTCCAAATCATGTTTCAAGCTCACATATTATCCAAGATCTTATTGATAACAACAAGCTTGAGTTTCTGACACCTACCAACTCTCCACCTAACACTAACAAGGGAAAACTCAAACTCTTTAATAATCAACCTCAACAACGTGATAAAAAAATAATGAACCTTCTTAGCTAATCATGCATACCATGTAGTGTCTCCTCCTACTTCAAGGGCCCTTGACTTTTAGTTGCACATATCGATGCTTCACCACGGTCATCTCTTTTTCTAATCATGACTATCATGTAACTTTTACATCTAATCACCTACATATCAATGCATCTATTGGCTTTGATCCCATCAATAATACTAAGGTTGACCCATCGTGGCCTATTAGTGCATGCTCTATTCCATTTCTTGATGTTATTGGTTACCCTCGATCAAAATCAATACCCTTTAAACAAACCCTATGGTGTCATCAAACTACACATTACGGTTGGTCCTCTCACTTTGCTTGTCCCTTTCCTCATTGGGTAAGTATTTGATGGTTGTGACATGCTACTTGGACTCAATTGGATTCATAGGTCTCAATCCATTATCTCTATGAATCATTTGTGACTCAAATTCATTCATAACAATCAGGTTATCTCTATTGATGGTGTACCCCATCTATTCCATGGTCATCATCTTCGTGAGAATCGATTCACACATCTTCCACTTCATCTAACACATCACAATATATATTACTAAAAGCACAATCTACTCCTAGTTCACCTACTCGTACACCTTTTGTGTGACCTCACCACTCAGCTAGTCCTACACATCAACATAGGCCCATTCCTAGGAAAATTACTACATCTCGATGTAGGTCACCACCTCATTTTATTCCACGTGGGTTTCCATCACCTCCACATTTAGCTTCACATAGATCTCCATCACCTACACATTTTATGGCACCTACGCAATCATCATATATTCATCAATCACATACATATATTCATTCACCTACGTGCACATTTATCTACTATACCACCATTACTAGAACATGGTCATACACTTTCATCACCACATTCATCGGATGAAGGACCTTCATCCTTCACTATCATTAGATAGATCACTCACTCACGCACACTTGGGGGCATAACATTCACACATCCCCCCTCACAACAAGCATTAACACATCTTCATCTTTGCATTTTATCATACATCACTCTCTCATATCATAGCACATTCATCTACACATTCTTTACTATATCATTCATTACCCAGATGACACACTCTTGTGCTTTGGTTCACACTTGACTATTGAGGGCTACTACTACACATGAACCCCACACACTGCACAATAGCATTACACACTATTTTACACACTTCTGTTTCATTCACTTACATCTTACATCATACACTCTACATTTAGTCTACATCATTTCACATTTACACATCATACATCATACTAGTCATCATTATACATGTATCACACTCTTAGGGTCTACATTATATGCTTCTCATCTTACATACCATACACCTTACACTTTTAGTCTACATACACATCTTGCATTTCACATTCCTACATCATACACCATACTAGTCTTCATCATATGTGTCACACTCTTATTGTCTACAAGTCTAGCATTCATTCCATCACATCTCTTCTTCTATATTACATAATCCTACATCCTCACATTACATTATATCTACACACTTACATTGCATATCTATATACATCATACACACATCTTTACACATCATATGGTCATCCTTATCATCACACATACTACATTGTCTTCTATATGCTTGCACTCACTACCCTATGATGCACTTTAGTTCCTCGGTCCATACTTGACTACCGAGGGTTTACAAATCAAATGGACCCTATCATACACACACACATTCATCATCAACCTTTATCATATGACATTACTAGGTTAGTGACATATGCTATAGGCTAAATGGTCACCTATTCCTTCATCTTGTAGTGGTATACACTTTAGGCTACATCATCACTCTTTTAATCATCTTGTTGTGATATACACTTTGGTAGGGTCATCATCACACTTCATTTATTAGGTCAATATATCTACACATACACACTCATCACAACATACGCATTACACACATACACACATGGTATTTGACCATTTCCCAATGACACACTCTCATTTATGGTTCATTCTTGACTTTTTTGAGGGGGCAAACCAAATGAACCTCATTGCATAAAACTCCATTCACTCGGGGGCATGTGGCTCATATCATCCATCTTTCATTCCATCCATCCATCCAAACATGTTATATCTTGGTTGCTTTTACTCTTGCTTACCTTTTTTTGTTCATGTTCACTTATTACACATGCTAGCTAGATTTCATATATGTCATTATCTTTACCATACACACATGCACGTTCATGCCTTTTTTAGTTGTGATCATAGATATAAGTCTCTTACACATGGCATGGATGCTTCTCTCTACCACTCCTACAATGGTCACTTGGGGCATCCACATTCATCTCTTACAAGGTGTTATTGTTTCATTTTGTACTTAGCACTTTACATCACTTGTTTATACATGCTTTTGACATATGGGTTATCTTTCTAACATGATAACAGGTGTTTCATGTGTAACATTTATTTTGCGGGGTTATTTTCTTCCATGGTTATTATTTTTTTGTACTTGTTTTTTGTTTGTTATTGTATGTGGGCCTTTCCATTTGTTTGGTGTGCACTTGTTTGTTTTTATGTGGCCATTATTATGGCCTTGAGTGTCTTACAACATCATGAGTGATGTCCCATGTTTTCCACCCATTTTGGTGGTATATTTCTTTCTTGTGTGTTTTTGCATTCTATCTTACACATTATTTACGTAGCGTACATTTCTTTTACATGCATGCTTGTTCATACTAACACTTGTTTCTAGCCACTTGTTTGTGTGTGCCTTGGTTTCTACCAAACACATTCCCTTCCCCTGTAGGGAAAATTTATGTGGTTGTTCCTCTTTTGGGGCCACATTCTCCTATCAACGATGTCACATGTGCACCCCCAAAGAGGGGGCATCATTTGGGGTTTTACATACTAGACACTGATCTCTACACTAGTTTTGTTTAGTTTAGTTTTATGTCCTTGACATTGACATTGTGGGTTATACAGTGAGTGGGTTCAGACCAGTCTATAAACCCCATACACAATGAATTTTACAGGACATGGTTTCCTTAGCATTCTGGGGAGAAGTTACAGGTTAGAGGATACAAAATGGATTTCCTCTCTACACTACTTCATCCAGTGGCATGTCGGATTGCCCAAAAAACTAGGAAGTATAGAGATCTCTTCATACAAACTTTAGGGAAGTAGTTACAGGTTGGAGAATAATGTAGCTTTCTCCCTACACTTCTTCGGCTAGGGTGGCATGAGATCACCCAAAAAACTCAGATAAGATATCCTTCTACACTTTTTCTCTCGACATGGATCAAGTGCACATGTTCCATTTTTCATTTACGTACTTTACATTTACATGATTTCACATACATATACATGTGTCTTTTACATGCATTTTTACATATATGTGCATATTTGACTACTTGATCATTTTCTCCTTTACAGTCCATTCGTATGAGAAACAAGTCAATCAACAAAACTACAACAATGGGGGCAACAAAAACAACATTTTTTGGTAGCACACACATGATACTAACCATGTAGGTACACCACACACATTGGAAACTACACATGTGTTTCTACCCTAGGTTCACTCTCACCACTTTTTGCACTTTTACATCTTTAGTTTCCATGCTCCACTATTTTCTCATTCCACGCTTTGTCTAGTCCATCAACACACTTTCTACATCACTCTACATGGATTATCAGTATGCATCTCTATCTACTTTATGTTACCGAGATTTCTACTCACCAACATAAAGTGGGGAAAATGTAGTCACAAAATCACACACTTTAGACATTATTTAGTCTCGTCTCATACTACTATTCATATGGTTTTTGAGTGAAGAAAGTACTAATTAACCCATGTCTTTTGGCCATTTTACTTTGATTTTTGTCATCACTTCCGACCTTCAACACATACTTTCCCAATCTATTTTTTCATTTGGCATCATTTTACCTTTGACTAGGATTTCCAACCCAATATTGAGGGCACCCTAGTCCACCCTCCTCCTATTTGGGATGCCCTTATCCTTTCTACACTTTCCCGCCACTTTTTGGGCACTTTCTAACCATTTGAGCTTCTTATATTTTTAGTGGTTGACCTTTTCGGGGTTAATTACTAAAATTAGAACAAGAGAACCATATAAATATAAAGTTATGAGACCATAATGAGGGACCAAACACTAAGAACTACTATCATCACCTAAGGTTGCATCCATTAAAGGCTCCATTTACATCCATCTAGCTCCATCACAAGGCACAAGGTTGGTTCATTTGCATCACACTGCATAGAGGGAAGTTTATTCTATTCCATCCAGGGCATGTGAAGAAAGGGGAAAAATAAAAGCACCATCGAGGGGGGCATGTGCGCATACTTGGTGACCTTTCTCCGGATTCTCAACACCTGCAAGGAGACCCATATCATCATCAGGTATGTGTAACATCGTTCTACAAGCACCCCTACAATTTTGGGTACATACATATTGCCCCCTGAGAAGTGTCTTAGCCATGAAGAGGCGTAAACGATGGATCCAAGCATGGCGGTCCCGAAATGGGGAGTTAGGAGTTATACCTGACATGCCCGTGTGTTGGAAAGTCACCATCCAAAGTCCCGCTATCTGTAAAATAAAAAGGGACTCAAGTGCAGCTAGATAAAACAATTGGAGAGATAAGGCTAAATTGATAAGAAAAGGAGGACTTACCATCTATGTGAGGTTTAGAACTTACCTCCGTTGGTGCTCGACCACAAAAGACATTTGAAATTAATTTTAGAAAGCTATATATATAAAATGAAGTCATTTCACTATTCATTTATGCGGATTGATTTGATAGATTTTTGAGCTCTGGGACCCACGGTGACAGTTTTTGAGAGAGTATAGTCAAAACGTTCATGGTGAGATAGCGATCATGCCTCCGAGAGTAGAACATCGAAACATTTGACCAAAAGTCTCAGGTTAGTTCTTCTCGATTTATTGTTTTTAGACCTAAAATGTGGAAATGATGAAATCTTTTACTTGGGGGGGTCATTTTTGAAAATGTTAGTTTTAAACGTGTCTTTAGGGGCGCCCATAGGGTAGGTTTCTTTTTTTGTTAAAATGGTGTTTTTGTTTGTTTTAAGCATTTTTAAGGGTATACAACCCATTTAAGTTTACTGGACAGACCGCCACCCCGTGCAAGGCAAAGATGGGACCGCCACCTTAGAAGCGGCGCGGCTACATGTAACCGCCGCTCGCACAAGGTGGCGGTCCATGACAGAGTGACAAAACAATGCTTTACCTTATTTGTTTTTGCATTTTTGCACTTTCACATGTTTTTAGTAGTCTTTTTAATTGGGATTTG